>CAUYQV010178011.1:0-24463 GCA_963574575.1 Galagoides demidoff
TGAATATTTTCGCATCAATATTCATTAAGGATATTGATGTATTTTTCTTTTCTTCTTGGGTTTTTTCCTAGTTTGGGGATCAAGGTGATGTTCGTTTCATAGAATGTGTTGGGTAGTATTTCTTCTTTTTCTATATTTTGGGAAAGGTTGAGTAATATAGGTACTAGTTCCTCTTTAAAGGTTTGATAGATTTCTGATGTGAAGCCCTCTGGTTCCAGGCTTTTCTTTTTAGAGAGATTTTGTATAGTTGATGCTATTTCAGAACTTTATATAGGCCTGTTCAACATTTCCACTTGATTGTGGCTAAGTCTTGGAAGGTGGTATGCTTCCAAGTATTGATCAATTTCCTCCACATTTTCATATTTCTGAAAATAAAGTTTCTTGTAATGTTCAAGAATGATTTTTTTGAATTTCTGAGGAGTCCATTGTTATTTCATCACTACCATTTCTGATTGATGAAATTATAGATTTTACTCTTTTACTGGTTAGGTTAGCCAAAGGTTTATCTATTTTATTGACCTTTTAAAAAAACCAACTTTTTGATTTGTTGATCTGTTGTATAATTCTTTTGTTTTCAATTTCATTTATTTCTGCTCTAATTTTGTTTATTTCTTTTCTTCTGCTGGGTTTGGGATTGAAATGTTCTTCCTTTTCCAGTTGCTTGAGATGTCCCATTAGGTTGTTAATTTCATCTCTTTCTGTTCTCTTGAGGAAGGCTTGCAGTGCTATAAATTTCCCTCTTTGGACTGACTTTGTGGTGGGAACCTGCCAGACGTTCTGATAATTCATGTCTTCATTATCATGAGATATCATCTAACTCCAGTAAGATTAACCCATATCGCAAAATCCCAAAACCAGAGATGTTGGCATGGATGTGGACAAAAGGGAACACTCCTATATTGCTGGTGGGAATGCAACTAATACTTTTTTTTAGAAAGTGTTTGGAGAACACTTAGGGATCTAAAAATGGACCTGCCATTTGATCCTATAATTCCTCTACTAGGTATATATCCAGAAGACCCAAAATCACATTATAACAAAGATATATGTACCAGAATGTTTACTGCAGCCCAATTCATAATTGCTAAGCCATGGAAGAAGCCCAAGTGCCCATCGACCCATGAATGGATCAATAAATTGTGGTATATGTACACCATGGAATATTATGCAGCTTTAAAGAAAGATGGAGACTTTACTTCTTACATGTTTACATAGATGGAGCTGGAACATATTCTTCTTAGCAAAGTATCTCAAGAATGGAAGAAAAAGAATCCAATGTACTCAGTCTTACTATGAAACCAATTTATAGCTTTCTTATGAAAGCTATAACTTAATTATAGCCCAAGAAGAAGGGGAAAAGGAAGGAAGGGAAGTGGGAGGATGGGTGGAGGGAGAGTAATTGGTGGGACCACACCTACGGTGCATCTTACAAGGGTACATATGAAATTTACTAGGTGTAGAATATAAATGTCTTAACACAATAACTAAGAAAATGCCTTGAAGGCTATGGTCAATATGTTGACCAGTTTGATGAAAGCATTTCAAATTGTATATAAAACCAGCACATGGTACCCTATGATTGCATTAATGTACACAGCTATGATTTAATTTTGAAAAAAGATTCATACATAAAAGGAATTCTTAATTTTTTAAATTAGTCTGCAGTTTCAGTGAATTTCTAAACAAAATTCTATCTAAATTTCCATGGCACTTTAAAAGACATTAAAAATTTTAGAATATAAAGTCTCAAATTCATGTAGAAGAGTAAATGTGAAAGTCTGAAAGGATGTTAAAACAATAAATAGGAATTTAAGCACATCTAGATATCAGCAGTGACAAACATGCCATTTCATTCTTTTCTCTTTCCCCCACCTAAATATGCCATTTCAAAAAGTCATCAAATGACAATCTAGAGATTATTTGGTGAGCTACTTGTAACACTAAAATTAAAAAGATATTCAATTTACACTGTACACAAAATGTAAATAATTTCACTATTGCCAAAACAAAAGCACTATAATATTGAAGGCTTTGTCTAGAAGGTTAAGGCTGGAAAGATTTTTTACAATAAATTTCCAAAGGCAGATGTATGGATAAGTAAATAGATTTGCCTACAATAATAAGTATAACTTTGTACTCTGAAATATACCTTAAAGAATGCTGAACTGTAAGGAAAATATAAATAACTTATTGCAATATAGATATAATGGGCAATAATTTTATAATCATAATTTATGTAAAGAATCAAAAATACTAAGGAGATAAAATCCAACACAAAATGAGCAAATGATTTGAAGAAGAAATTAATAGAAAAGGATGTGCCAATACCCAATAGACATACGAAAAGGGTTTGACCTCAAATCTTTTCAAGTTAATCAATGGCAAGTAACAACACTTCCTCCGTCTGTTAGCATAGTTGGGATGCATGTTGGTGACTTTTCAGATTCTCTCTACTCCCCACTCTTACTCTCTGATCAGGCAATGGCTATTGAGAATTAACACAAAGAAACTTACACCATTCAACCAGTGGGATCCAAAGGAAATCTCTGCCAATCCTCTCTTTAAGTCTTTCCTTTTGCAGATCCACATAAAATGCTTCACTTTAGGACATAGGATGCAGCTTCCTGGGTGACCACCAAAGGGCCAAATGATGCAACCTGTCAGGGAAAGGGAAGTAACTTTGTGTGTGGCAAATCTTGATAACTAAGAAAAGGGGGATAGGAGGGAAGCTTGCAGATAAAATTTCTATGATCTCTACCCTTTTGCAAATGAATGAAAAATCCACATGTTTAAAAGCGTAGACTTATACTAGGGTAAGGAAATACTACAGTACCTGAACAACGAAAACCAGCAGCCCTAGGTTTTTATAGTTGGCAGAGGCATAAATCTCATCCAAAGAGAAAAAAAATTCAAGCTTCTTAGACTGTGAAAAACTTTAAATGATGTAACAGCAGGAAAGTGTGTTCAAATTATTTCCAGACTATCCTCATAAAAGATCTAGTCTGGGGATTGTAAATACAAACAGAATCACACAAGACTGAATATTAATTGCTTTGCTTCATTGCTCTGCTTTCCTCCTAAGATTACTCACAATGCTACTAAAAAGTATTGTTTGATATATTTTACCAACTTAAGGGGTTTTAACATTTTTTGCCACATTTTAGCAAGATTAATAGAGTTCTAATGAAAGCAGAAGTTATTTCCTATAGTATTCTGCATTGCAAATAAATTACAATGCTTATTCACCCAAAATTCTTCTTACCATAGATAATCTCCAGCTATGGTTCAGCCTATTAATTCATATAATCAGGGGTGTATCCAGTCATATCTATGATATTTTCACCCATTTGCCTGTTACTATAAACATCTTTCTCTACAGGAACTATCCTATGATCTTTCCTAATTCTTCACCAATCATAAAGCAATAAAAATTTATAAGTATATATATGCATGCACACATATATATAAAGCTTGTGATTGTTTAATTTTGATTCTCATCCTACAACAAAATCCTGATTGAAAAACAAATATTCAGAGTGATGAACAATTGAAAGGTTTTCTTTTGCTGGAAATCAAGTTTCTACCATAAAGTTTTTGATTATAATAAAGACTTCAGCCCCATATCTTTTAGTAAATATTTTCATTTACTAATACTTTCATTAAAGCCTGAACAAATGCATATAAGAATGGAAGGATCATTAGAATTTGGCCAGTTTGCCTGACTATTATGGATAGTCCACTAATTTGTGCTTTCATCCTAAACATGTTTATGAATGACTATTGTAATTGTATTATTGTAACAGGGATTAACAGGGCTTGAGGCCTGTATTGGAGACTGGAGCTAGAAAGTACAGAAAACATACGTGAGCAATAAGTGGTAATGATTGAATAAGGTAAGCGGGGTGTATGTGTGTGTTTGTGTGTATATCTTATCTTATGACAAAAGGTTTATTGAATGTGCTAGACTACTTTAATCTAAAATTCAGCATAAACTAAAATCTACTTAGCAAACAATATGTAGTTTTTTATTCCAATATGTACTCTTGCCACTCTAATTCTCCTTTCTGAAAGGAGTGGTCAAAATATGACCATTTTATGGAGTATAGAATCCCTGGAAATCTTTTGAGAATTTCCTTAGAACAAATGCAATCCCATTTCCAGATAAAGTCATAGATGATGATTATCAATTTCCACTGAATTTTTCTCAGAAAAATGTCAAGTTTTACTTTGGAAATTTAGTAGTAAAGGACATGTAAATCAGAAGAACAAATAATTTTATATTAAAATATTTCATCCTTGTTTTAATCCAAACAAGAAGTTTATTAATTATCAAATACATGTATTTAACCTCTCAGATTTATATATATAGGAAATGATGTAATATGTGAAAAAGTTATAAAAAATAACTTAAACAACCTGTTGAATATGATTAAATTCATTTTCATATAATTATTATTCCAATTTTATGTTTGGATTTGACTAAGAAGTGAATTAATAGCACTGATGTCATTTAAATTTATAGGGTAAATTAATATTAATATTTCTATTGTTACTATTCAGAACAAAAACAAATTAATCCACCTAATGTTGCCACAACATTTGTCAGGCAGCAAGCCTGCAGAGTTCACTGATTACATTTTCTTTTATAAAAATGTCATAAACAGAATTAATAACAAGAGCACTCTATTGATGCATTCCATCATCAAGGAACATTGCTACACTTGAAATTGTGTTCTGGATGTCTACATGGTGTCAAGTTATATAAATCGTCCCCACTTGCCATCTTCACTGTTAAACTAGTTACTGACACAAGAGGGAGGACATTGAATGATTTGACACCAACTAAATGAAGATTTTATTTGTTATCTTAAAATGACTCTACTACTCTGAACTTAATTAGAGGTTTATGACTAGCTGACAAACTTGTCAAGTTCATTACCAAACCTGCCAGGGAAATACACAATTTATACTGCGTTTCTTGTTTTCTTTATATGAGAATTCAATTTTATCACAAGAATGGGTCCCTCCAGGCAAAGCGTTCGAAGACAGTCTTTGGACCTCTCTCAGTGCATGGAGCCTTTAGTCTCTCAATTGACTTTACTACTCAGGTGTGCTGGAAATCCAGAAGAGCAAACGACCTGAAATATTTGAATGTTACTGTGAGAATATTCACAGAATAGGAAAAAAAGAAAATATTGCCTTTATGAAGATATATATATTAGAATACATGACTTTACAATTATAAATGAGGAGCCATTTAAACATCTTCTCAAATACGTCAGCACGGGGACCATAAGGATTTTATTAGAAATTTTGTTCCTTATTCATGAGCAAATTTGCAAGCGTATTTTGTTTGCAAATGACATGTTTTACCTCACTGAGGGTACAAAGATTCAAAGGAAAAAGAATTAAAATTGCCAGGCAATTATTTCAGTGTGTAGTAAGAAAAAAACAAAAACAAATTTTTCCAGAAATTTGTCAGACAAAAGACATACGAATTTGTAAATCACAGATTTTTTTGCAAACAGAAACTGGAAGTGGTAGTTTGGAAAAACCAGAATTCAAGACAGTGGGAAGGAAGGCGGTGGAAGAATAAGTTGGCTCAGGAGAAACTTAAGTTCTGGATTTAATACTTTTGCATTGACATTTGAAAAACTAAGAAGTAAGTGATTCATAAAGAGTTGCTAAGCTGGTTGGCATAAGGTCTCTGTTTTCCTAATCATTTTCTGTTTACATTTTCCTGCATGTGAATTTAAAGTTTTAACTATCACATTGCCTTGTTGCGCTATATAGTAATCATAAATGATGCTATTATGTAGTGGATTTTATTTCAAGGGCTATTGATAAGTAGATAATATAATTTGGGATAAAATTAAACACAGAAATTAAACTGATATGTTATTATTTTCTTTCTATTAAAATATACAGAATTTTATACAGGACAGAATTCTGCTTTCAGTTAGGATTTAGAAAGCTGTAAGAGAAAATTGCCCATATGCTAACATCAAGATAATCCACAAAATCATACTTTTTCTTTTGTCCTTTAGAGATATGAGGTCACAAAACAACCAGGTGAACTGAATTCTAAAGCACAATAATCCCCTCCAAGAGGTGAGGAGGCACACAGGCCATTCCATCTTTGCAATAGCGCGAGAAGAACTCAGAGCCATGGAAGTTGGTATAGAAGAAAGTAGACAAAGGCAAATATATCCCCGAAGAATAAGTATGGGACAATGCCACTGTTAAAAATCCCCAAGGGCTCCAGACACATAGGGAGTTTGAATGCACTTGGAAAATCTTTTCCAGACATTAAGAAGATCTGAAAATGACCCAATTATTCAAGATATGAAAGATGAGCTTTGGAATATCTCTGATTTCGATGTTGAAATGAGTTGATGGCAAGATGAAGAAATTCATTAAAGAATTTATATCTCAAAAAAATCAGAAATACATTCTATAATATAAATTGCAAATACTGAAGTTAAGATGTCAATAGGTAGATTTAACAGCAAAATCAAATCGGTATAGCAACAAGAAATTTGGAGAATTAGAAGACAGATACAAACATACACACACACAAAAGAAGACAGATCAAGGTAGAAAATGCCCAGAGAAAATCATGGAGAGTCAAGAGGATGAATCATTCAGAAAAGAGTGTAAAATGTATTTGATGTATGTGATAAAATCACGGGTGGGATATATGAGCAGGTGTGGACTCAGAGAGGTTAGAAACAGTGCAGAAATGTTTTGAGGTAGAAACTTCAAATCTCAAAAAAGACATAAACCACAGATAAAGCAGCTTTATTCTGCTTAGAGCTTACACAGAATAAATGCATTCTCTTTCTTTTGCACTTCATAGTAAAACTAAGGCCTGTAGACAACAGAGAAAACACATAAGCAGCCACAGGATATTATCCTTAAGGGAATAGCATCATGACTGCGACTGACTTTATATAAAAAAGATAGAGAAGCCTCAGGGAAATGGAACAACATCTTTGAGATATTGAGAAGAAACAAAATGTCAAAATGTGTTACTACTTATTTCAAAATATTCCTCCCGTTGAAGATAAAATAAAGGAATTTCCAGACAATCAACAATGAAAGTCCTCATCACTTATTTTGTTCTTGAACTAAATTGAATACTAATGGGAGGTCTTCATATTAAAATAAAATGTGGTAATTTAGGAAGCAAAGAAAAAAGAGCAATAATAGGAAAGTGATAAATGTAAACAGATCTAAATATCGATTGTATAAAAGCAATGATAGTGAATCTAGTATAAGTTAAACATATGTAAAACCAACATGCAAGGTAATAATAACACACAATTTGCAAAGGTGGTGAAATAGATTGGAGGGCTCTGCTGCAGCACTTGCCAATAGGATGTCCATAGCATTATGTAAATGTTCTATCCTGCCTGTGCAAGAGGATAGACACCAGCCATTTGTTCCTGTTAAGTGCTGGTAATGTGGCTAACACAACTGAGAAACTGTATTTTTTATTTTATTTAATTAAGTTTAACTTACATTTAGATGGCTGTTTGTGTATAGTAGCTACCCTACTGAACTCTGATATTTAAATCTAAAGATATTTTCATTGTCTGGGAAGAAGTAAAAGTATTCATTCATACTAGATGGTTAAAAAATCAAGGGTGTAAGTTTTACTCTTGAGGATAACCAGTAAAAGACTATTAAAAGAATTAAAACTGACAAGCCAATAGAAGGTAAATAAATACCAAAAAAAAAAGTGTTTAGTCAAAACATGCAAGAAATGAGAGAAAAGGTAAGAGGAAATTTTTTCATACACAAAACAAACTGCAATGCAGTAATTATAAATCTTAATAGTTACATAGGAGATTGAACTGACACTCCCTTATCTGGCCTTCTACTAAAATAGCTTATTTATACCTAATTTGTAATCAACATGTAGTTCGTATGAATTTTGTTTAACTCATAAATCTGAGCCTTGGGATTCTGATAATATCAACAATCTCAGTAATTATCTTTCCATCAAACTCCAATACTGGATATTCTGCTATATTTCTAGACATTTGTCATTCATACTTCACTTTCCTTAAGACATACACATATATGAACATAGACAGAGATACACATACATAGACATATTTATGTGCTCCTTCTTAATTACGAGACAATATTTTTGTAAGGAGGTTTTGGCATTATTGCATTTTTTTTTTCACAGATGGGATCTCACTCTTGTTTCCCAGGCTGGAGTGCAGTGGCATGATCACAGCTCACTACACCCTCAACTCCTGGTTTCAAGTGATTCTCCCACTTCAGCCTCCTGAGTTGCTAGGAATACAGATGTGTGAGCCATACTTGGAGGATATTACTCTACCAATATTTTATCCATAATAATTAATTAATTTTGCAGAAGTAATAAGCGGATTTCCATGACACAATTTGCATCAATGTTTATAGACCAAACTAAAGTAAAATATAGTTAATACTTCCACAATTCAGAATATTAGTTTGCGTTAGAGAAATCACATACAATTTTGTTGCTGTTATTTATAATGTTATTCATTAACTTTTCAATTTAATAGAGATATACAACATTGTTTTCTGATGTCTTTTAACAGTATTGTACTTTATTATTTTCTCAATAATTTTTGGTATTATTATAGTATTTTACAGACCTCGTTGAGCCTATAAGTATTGTCTTATGTATTAGTCACAATAGCTCTATAATAAATGATATAAATCTTTCCATTTGCTCAATGTCAAAGAGATAGTGACCCAATTAGGCCCCAAATCCTGATCACCTAATTCCTAATACATTTTTTCCTCCCTTCTCTCTAATAAAATTCAGAACTGAGAAACATAAATTAAAAATGAAATAGTTGGAAGTATAAAAGAGCTCTGCTAAAAAGGCAGAGACTCTAGTGATTTTTCAATTAGAATATTTCCTTTAGCTGGAAATTTATATGGAAAAAATGAATGCTGTCTCTATGAAATAAGATTTGAAAACTCAAAGACTACATTTTACTGATTCAATTTGCGGCATTTTTTAAATTTATATCTTACTAAATCTGCAATGAATAAATCTCCAATTTTGAGTCATTTTAGCATTTGGTTCATCTTTCCTCTTGACTGTCCTATCACAAGGCATTTGTGAATAACAGTTCTATACAACAAAATTAAGTAAACAAAAATACCAAGTAAAGTGTGACAGTCTTTAGTCAGCTACCAAAAGAGATAACTTTTATTCACATTTCAAGAAATTGCGAAGGTATTTTAAGAGCACAACTTAAAAAGGTTTTGGTTTTAAAATGAATGTTTGTACAGAAGGAGGGAAAAGGAGGGAGGGAGGGAAGGAGAGAGAGAAGGAAAAGGAAGGAAGGCAGGAAGGAAATCAATTATGGTTGTCTTCATAAATGAAAATGTTTCTAGGTACAGTGTCAAATCTTCACTCCTGATAAATTCCCATGCTCAGGCCCAAACTTATTTTGAGAACTAATACATTGTTCTTTGAATTTTTTAATAGACGCTTTGCCAATACAGCAGAGCAAAGCAAATCACACCTATAGCTGCACAGAGAGGGGAGAGAAATGGAGATTTGCCCTTTATGTCCCCAAATAGAGCTGCTTTTTACAGTTAATTTCTCTAATGCTTGGCATTAAGGACAATTATTTTTGCCACTATTATTTTTTAAATTCTTTTAGTGGCACAACTATTCATTATGTTCTTTCATAGAAATGAGCTCAAGATTTTAAGAATTTAACTTCTAAAGTTCTGAAGTGGTTAAAAGCTAATTAATTTTATAGGAACATAGCAGTGATTCTGTGGATTACATTTTGTTGCATATCAAAGCCAGACAGTTAATAGGTCAAGCCTCTTAAAGTTCTAAAAAGGCCAATTTTTGTTACAGGCAAGACTATATAATTACCATTTAAGCACTACAGAAATATTGGAAGGGATTTATCCACCATCATTAAATTTATACTACTATTAAAGATGTCAACTTTTCATTTTGTTCTCACATTTGCAAAATAATTAGGCTTTACCTTCAGGAGACAACAATTCATATATTTAAGAATGGTACGAACTTCTGTTGAGGTAACAGTCTTCTGGGCACTTGTCTGTTGGGAAAAAGTATTTAACATTGTGGAGAACTTAAAAATCTGAAAGAAAATGATTTGCAGCAGGGGAAATTTTGAAATTAATTTTAACTGAGAGTATCTAAGCTTTGAATACATATTTGACCAGATGATGCCACACAACCAAAAATTCATTTTGTCAGTAATTTGCTACATTTATCTTTAATATTCACAGGGTTGCACAAGAGAAGTAACTTCTTGATTATTCTGTAGTTATTTTTAATCCTTACAACGAACCAAATTTCTACAATATTATCACTATGTGGTACATTCAATTTCATGTGGATCCTCCCTGCCCTCTCTGCTTAGGTAGATTTAAACACACAGGCACCACTTTGAAAATAGTAGTTGACTTGGTGTGTATCTATCAACCAACTTAGTGACCAGGTTTAATTTCAAATCCATGTCTCCATGTCTTCTAATTTCTTTTTTCTTCCATTATGCCACAACCTCCTTCATAATAATTATTTCTTGTTGAAATCTTGCAAGAAAAATAATTAGAAAGATTTCTATTCTTTTGATTCAATCATTCACAAACCATATCCCATTTATCTTATAGATACAAACTATAGTCTTATATCATCTGGAAAAAAAAATGGTTTTTTCGAGGATGTAAACCAGGTCTAATATCTTTTCCTCAATTTGTGCTTTTTTTCCCCTACCAGACTATACCCTACACCTTTAATAGTAATAAATGAGTGAATCAGTAGGGAAACCAAAGAATTTTAGAAGGCAAAGAAACAATCATTTGAGAAGTTTCCTTAGTTTCTAGTGTTGGTATGATACAAGAAATAGCAATTAGTCAGAAAAGAAAACGGAAAAAATAAAAGAGAAAGAAAAGGACAACTTACAGTGGCAAAAGCAGAGTAATCAATACCATAGTGAGAATAGTACCATATAATTATACTCTAATATCTATTAGTAGGAAATTAGTGATAAGGTAAAGTCATATGATGTCTCTGATACTTGTATAAAACACATAGAAATTTAAACATCTGAAGATCAAAATCTAGTAACTACCTTGACATGTTTCAATAAGTAATTTGAAGGATTTTTTTCCCTTTAGCTATCAGAACATTAGAAGTATAAAAAATTATATAATTTGATTTAGAAGATAGACTGCAAAAACTTGTATGTCTTTTTAAAACATAAAATAATTAAATCCTCTTATCAGATGATATCAAAAATTAGTATTTTGAAACTGTGTTAAGAAAGACCCTCTGAGAAACTGATAACAAAACAAGATCAAATGTACAAGATATTATTGGCAAAATAATTGTGAGACATTAAAAAGAAGGGAGCCCCAGAAGGCAAGATATCACCACAGATCTCATCTCTACACAGGAACAAAGGATGGAAGAGGATTGGCTAGAGAGATCTGCCCACAATGAAAAAGTTTCCACCAGGCTATGCAGAGGTTGTGAGCCAATCACGCTCATTAAAGGTTTTCCATATCTCCCAGGAACGTGTGGGAAAAACACTGTGCTTCTTTGGAAAACTACACTAATTCATAGTTCACCCTTTCTGAGAGAGCTTATAGTTGGAAGCTGTACATCATTGACAGCAATGCAAACTGATTCTTGTTTATGCAAATACTTAGGAGAGCCTCCTCTACTACAGGGTAACAACAATTTTACCTTCATTCGTGTGTTATGTTCAATACAGAATTGCTCATTCTTTGAATTATTCTTTGAAGGAGTTATAACATCAATCTGATGCCTCGTTATAAACTAAATAAGAAATTTTAACATGTTTATCTTATATCAGTATGAGATTCATGATGTTCCTGTTTATAATTTTTTAATATTGTTTAATATTATGTTTTAATTAACACACAATAACTCTACATATTTATGGGGAACATAATGATGTTTTCATACATATATTGGGATCAGGTCATGTAGTTAGCATATCCATTACGGCAAATATTTATAATTTATTTGTGTTGGAAACATTCACTATCTTCCTTACAGCTATTTGAAACTCTCTAATATATTACTGTGAACTGTAGTCATCCTACAGTGCTATACAGCTTATCCCTCCTATCTAGCTGTAAATTTCAACAAACCTTTCCTAGCTCTTTTTTCTTCATGCTCTTCTCAGTATCTAGGATCATCTGTTCTACTTTTTACTTCTATGAGATCAACTTACTTAGTTTCCACCTGTGAGTGAGATCAAGTGGTGTTTAACTTTCTGTTCCTGGACTATTTCACTTAATATAGTGTCTTCCAGTTCTACCATGTTGCCATGAATGACAGGATTTCACTTTTTCATAGCTGACTAGTATCCCATTGACTATATATACCACATTCTCTGTATCTGTTGTGAATTGTGCTGCATTAAACATGGGGGGGGCAGATGTCTCTTCAATATACTGATTTCTTTTCCTTTGGATAAATGCCCAGCAATGGAGTTGCTGAATCATATGGCAGTTCTATTTGTATTTTGGGAGGAACCTCTATATTGTTCTCCATAATAACTGTACCAGCTAATATCCCATCACTGGTGTATAAGAATTCTCTTTTCTTCAAATGTATCCTTACTATTAAGAGATACATGACTATACTCCATCACCTCTGGAGTACTTATAATACCTAATACAATATAAATACTAAGGAAGTAGTTTGTTATTGTGTATTATTTAGAGATTAATGACAAAAATAAAAAGCTTGTACATGTTCAGCACAGATACAATATTTTTTTGAATTTTTGTAATTCAAGTAGATTGAATGCACACATGTGGAGCCCATGGACATCGAGGGCTGAGTGCACTTTAAAACATTACTAGGTAACTTATAATTCCAATACAGTGTAAATGCTATGTAAATAGTTGCTGTGGTACATTTTTATTCTTATTCTTATTTCATTATTATTTTTATTGATGCTCTTTAGTCTTAACAATCGACAGTTGATTGAATTCAGGAATTCCTGACCTGCAGATATGGAGGAGGTTGATTGTATTGTTAGCTAGGTATTGTGTCGTACAGCTGATCTCTAAAACTTACTCATCTTGTATAACTAAAAGTTGTACCATTTCTTATTTCTCCTTCTCCCCAGCCCCTGACAATCACCATTCTATTCTCCATTTCTATGAATTTGACTACTTTGATACTTCTTGTAAATAGAATTCGACAATATTTGTTCTTTTGTGACTGGTTTATTCACTTAGCAAAATGTCCCCTAAGTTCATCCATTTTGTTATAAATGGTAGGATTTCCCTTTTTTGAGGCTCAGGAGAATCCATTATTCAAATTTACCACAGTTTCTTCCATTCATCTGCTGATGAATATTTGTGTTTTCTATACCTTGACTGTTGATCACTGCAATGAACATGTGGGTGCAGACATCTCTCAGAGATAGTAATTCTCAATTATTTTAGAGATATATTTACCCAGAAGTGAGAGTGTAGGATCACATGGTAGTTCTATTCTTAATTTTTGAGGAACTGCCACACTGTTTTCAATAGTGGTTGCCCCATTCTACATTCCCACCAACAGTATGTAGGGAAGGGTTCCAATTGTAGAGAGTTCTGAGCTTAGTTTCCTAGCCTTAAGATAGTAAATAATGTAGTCTTTTAAATCCCAATCTGAGATTCTTTCCAAAAAACTTTCAGCAAACAAACATATAGAGGCATATGTGATAAAGCAATATTCTTATACCCATGTAAATTATCAGGCCAAATATATCAAGAACAGCCTTGTTTTACGACCAAGAATAATTTTCCTCTCATTATTTTGATCACTGTGGGGAAACTATAGAGAAAATGTTTTCTTCCCTGGGAAATGCTGTACTCTCTATAGCATACCTGTCTTCAGTTATCTAATCTTGATTCTATAGGAAATAATCTATCATCTATAAACTGTGGATAGCTGATAGTACTACAAGATAATTCTTGTTTACAGTCGTGCAAAAAAAATTCTGTCAGGTGGAGCAAAACCTTTGCATGTTCATTTTAATATTCTCAATTTATAAATATCTGTGTTCTTTTGATTCACCTTTGAATGGGATTTGACATCTGCCTAGTTTTGTCATTATGAGTTAAATACAATCTGTAACATGTTTTTTATCTACCTGTGTGATTTTATTCTGAAAACTATCTTTTAGCAAATGCATTAGTACCCCCGCTGTACTCATTGCACAAGATCAGCATGTAGAACGCTTGGCTTCAGCTTGAGCACAATGAAGGACTGCGAGCAGCGGCCGCAGAGGCCATTACTCAATTGCACTCCGAGCAGCAAGAGATCTGAATAGCACATTTTCACGGCCACCAAGTTAAATACATTGAAGTCAATGAAATTATTCCACTCTAAAATTCTCAAAATGTACCATATTTCAAAAACCAAGTCCAAAGTCCAATAACCTGTTACTAACCTAAAATAAATGTGAAGTTTTACAGAAGAATTAATAAATATCATGTGTAAAATGTCTTTTAAGGTGTCACTAAAAGTATGTTATATAAACTAAATAAATGCATTTTACTTCTTCCTTCTAAAAGATATTTATTCTGGAAAGTAAGCTCGAAAAATATAAAAATAATATGTATGTCAATCTATATCCAGGTTTTAGAAAATTATCTATATTGCTGCCAAAAATATAGAGAGATTACAATTATTTCCAAATTGTAAGGCTTCTGTTGACTTTATTACCAAGGTCTGTAACAGTATTTTTACAGTTCATTATTAGCATGACATTCAATTTTATAGACAATTCTTTGCCCCTTGATCCATGCTATAACCAACCTCTATCAGCTAAAATCCAAACTTAATTTTTCTTTTCCTATACAAAGATTTCTTAGTACACAATCATAAGATAAATAACTCATAAATTGCATTTAACTAGGAGTAAATAATTCACTTTATTATAAACGTTAGAAGAGTAAAAGGCAAGCCGTGAACGGAAGGAGTAATTTGCTTTAACTATATCTCACTAACGTCTCATCTTATAAATTAATAAAGGAAAAGCAATGTTATTTTTTAGAAGTTTCAACTTTATAAAAGAAGATAGACAATGGATAAAAAAATCTGAAAATGTGCAAATTTTCAGTGATCTTTACCAAATGCTAATGATCAACCACGTATGAGCTTCAAGTAAAAATTCAGAAGAACACTTACATTTAAAATATGATAAAACCAAGTGTTTTCAAGGATGTGCCACATATCAAGTGCTGCTGGCAGGCATGAAAATTGTGAACCTTTGGAAAACTTTTCTTCGACGTCTACTGTGCACTAAAAGAACCAATTTGTTCTTAGTAGTACATTTCTTTTTGTTTTAGAGATGGAGTCTTACTATGTTGTCCTCAGTAGAGTGCTATGGTATCATAGCTCACAGCAACCTCCAACTCTTAGGCTTAAGCAATTCTCCTGCCTCAACCTCCCAAGCAGCTGGGACCACAGGTGCCCACCACAACATCGAGCTATTTGTTGTTGTTATTGTTGTCATTGTTGCCTAGCAGGCCCAGGCCAGGCTCAAACCCACCGGCCCTAGGGTATGTGGCTGGTGCCCTAACTGTGGCACCAAGCCATTAGTGGTACTTTTTTTTTTTTGGATAGTTATCAACTAGAAAGCCCTAATATTCATCAACTATAAAATGAGCAAATTATCATATTTGCATAATGGGATATGATACTACGATGAAAAGGAATTGATTATTGCTATAGTCAGTATATTATACATCCATAAAAGAAGATAGCAATTTACATCTTTTGTACTTACTAGATGGAATTGAAGCACTTTCTTCTTAGTAAAATATCACAAGAATGGAGAAGTATGCAATGTGCTCCATACTACTGCAAAACAAATAGAAAAAACAACTACAGACCCACAAGAGAGAAAAATGAAAGTATATTCAAGTGGGATAAGGGGGAAAGGGGGAAGAGAAGGGGGGAAATGGTAACCTCTGACCTAATGTGCACAATGTAGGGGTATGCAGCCCACACCCTGGATGAAGGGCTCAATTATAATAATATACTTAAACTGTACCTTACAAATGCAAACAATGTAACCTAATCATTTGTACCCTCATATTAATCTGAATTATCTTTTTTTTTAAAAAAGGTGAATCTTTTTTAAAACATATAAAACAAAAGAATTTATATAAGATATGCAAAGGATTTTGTAGAATATGATTCAAATTTATATACTTTTTCAAATAGGAAAAAGTAATCTAGTGTGGGAGAAGTCAGAACAGTGGCTACAACTGGTAAAGTAATCAGCAGAGGAGAGGTATGAAAGAGACTTTGAGGGTGCTGGAATCTTGTATAACTTGTATAACTTTTTTTTGTATAACTTTAGGCATGCTGTTGGTTCACAGAGCTTTATCCTTAACATGGATGTACTTTAATGTATGGCGAGTGCATTTACATTTTTAAAAGTACCAAAAATAGATTATAAGTATAGCTTTATTATCTTTATTGATAATGTGTCTCTATTGTAATAGCTAAACATAATTATCTCTGATATCCACATTTATTATGTTGAAATACACATTAAATAAGAGTTGCTCCAACCTGATATTTGTATACTTTGTGTAAAAAAGGCATTGTTATAATTTCATAAGAAGATTTAGCAACCTAATTTTACTCACTATGATTGATAGCTGACATTATGTCTCAACTTGACTAGGCCAGAGGTGCCCAGATATTTGTTTAAACATTATTCTAAATATACCTGTGAAGGTCCTTCTGCATGAGATTAGCAATTCAATCAACAGAATAGGTAAAGTAGATTGCCTTTCCTAATATAGGTGGCCACTGTCTAATCACTGGAAGACCTAAATAGAACAAAAAGGATGAGAGGGAACTCCTCCTGCCCACCTGCTTGGTCTGGGACACTGGCCTTTCCCTGCCTTTGGACTCAAACTGAAAAACTGGGTTTTCTTAGATCTCTAAAGAAACACTTTAATAAGGTTCTTTTCAGACAGACAGACTAGAAAAACTTTTTAAAAATATTCTCATGTAATAACGGAATATTTGGTTTCATCATTCATATATGTACATGCTTTCGACTTAGATAATTGAAGACTCGATAGGCAATAAGTTTATCTACACAATTCTTCTAGGGCTTGAAATTAGTTTAAAATGAGATTTATTCCTACGGCATTAACATTCTCATTGGTTGTCTCTTTATCAAATAATATTGTATATAATAGTTGAGTTTCTAATAGTGAATGTAGCTCTACAGATATCTCCAAAAATTTCCACAAGTCTTCAGAAAGTCAGTGATATTTTTTCGGTTTTCCACATATTTATGTGTAGTAAGTCCTCACTTGATGTCATTGACAGATTCTTGGGAAATGTGACTTTGAGCAGAACAACATATAACAAAACCAATTTTATCATGCTAATTGATATAAACATGAGTGAAATTCCTCAAGCTTATTTCTGGTCATAAGCACATCTCTATGCTGCCAATTAAAGACTCAAAATACTTCTAATTTTACATATGAAAATAAACATAAGGTATAAATACATTTGAGAAAGATTAATAACAACAACTAAAATAATTATTTACCCAGTGTTTGGGAATCAGTGTGGGACAGTGGTCGTCATAGTGGTGGGTACAACAGAGGAATAAAATGTTTGCAAAATGAAAATTGGAAGGAGCATCTCCCACCACCAAGCAGTACAAAAACCAACAATACAAATGTAGCTGGCTTGTTGGGACTTGTACAGCTGCATTGTTTATTGTCATGCATTTATGTGATTATTAGTAGACTCTACACATTTTTAATTGATAATCACTTGTATTCATTTATCCATTCATTTTCCAACATACTTATTCCAGTTCAGAGTCACCGATTGCCAGAGCCTATTCCAGCAGCTTGAGCATCCTTCCATCACAAGGCATACTCACTCAGACTGAGACAATTTGAAAACACCAGTTAACTTAATATGCACAGCTTTGGGACGTAGGAGAAAACCGGGGTACCTGGAGAAAACCAGGCAGACATGAGAACTCACAAACCACACACACAGTGGCCTCACCCAGGAATCATGTTTTTTTTTCTCATCAACATTATAGCAAAATGAATGAAATGACATTATTTGGTGACACGTGGTAATTGGTTAATACTCCAAATTATGTTGATCCTCTTAAGAAGAGTCCACATATAAATACAAATGCTTTAAAAATATGTTTTAAAAAGCTTTGAATTTCTAGTTTGAAGGAAGACTCAAAATATGGCTGTCAGCAATGTAGACATATTTTTATTGTAGAAAGAAAATGTGAACCATTATTTTTCACTAGTATCCCAACCCACAGTGCACATAGCAGTCATCACCATCACCTCTAATATAATAGGTAAGTTTTGCTAGAATGGCATGATAGCATCGGGCCAAAGTATAAAACTCCACATGGCAAAAAACTCACAGGGCACCCAATGGTGTAGTGGAAAAGAACATGGAGAACGACCACTAGCAAATTTCCTTACTTTGCACTTGTCCTGTGAGTAGAGAAAGGATTTGTTACTCATTATTTCATATCCTTGAAGTTAAATAATAACAATGACAACATTATAACATTACCGATAAAGTACTGCAAAAAGTAAATTAATTATAAATCTAACTTTCACATCTAACTGCCAATTCACAGGAAATACAGAAAACATGTGACATCAAAGGGGTATAATCAGCCAACTTTAGTCAACACTCGACATTCATTTGAACATGATTCACAACAGCCAAGATAGGGAATCAGCCTAAGCCTCCATCAGTGGATGAATGGATAACGAAAATGCAGTGTGTATACACAGTGGAATACTATTCAGCCTTAGAAAAGAAGAAGGAAATCTTTTACCCCATTAGTGGCAACAGCCTGGATGAACATAGAGGACATTAAGTTAAGTGAAATAAGACAGATAAATACTGCACGATCTCACTCACATGTGAGATCAACAAAAATAGATCACAGAGAAGCAGAGAGTCGAATAGTGGCTCACACAGCTGAGGTAATCCTAGCACTCTGGGAGGCCAAGGTAGGAGGATCACTTAAGCTCAGGATTTTGAGACCAGTCTGAGCAAGAGTGAGACCCTATCTCTAGTAAAAAAAGAAAAATTAGCTGGGTGTGCACCTATAGTCCCAGCTACTCAAAAGGCTGAGGCAGACGGATCACTTGAGCCAGCAATTCATGATTGCTATGAACTATGACACCACAGCACTCTAGCCTGGGCAAAGGAGTGAGACTCTACCACACCAAAAAAAAAAAAAAGAATAGTGGTTACCAAAGGCTAAGGTATGGGGTGGGGGCAGTTGGGAAATAAATTCAACAGCTCTATTGTATGACACAATAACTATAATTAGTAATGTAATAATATATCGTATTCTCGAAAATGCTATGAAAAATAGATGTAAAGTGTTCTCACCGCAAACTGCTAATTATGTGAAGAAATGTATGTTAGATTTAGTCATGTCACTATGTATACATAAAACATCAGACTATATGTTGTAAATTGATACAATTTTATCTGCCAATGTAAAAAATAAAATAAAATAAAAAACTGTGCTGCAGGGCTTTTTCTGGGAAGCAGACTTTACGATGGCAGTTAGTGGGGAGAATAGTTGCTAAGGAGTCCACTTGAGATCCACGTCTGTAGAAGAGAGGAAAAAGAAACAGGGCTGGTCAGCATGAGCGGTTGTGTGATGGAAGCCCAGCTAGATAATTCCAAAAGAGGGTTCCTAAGCTGAAGTGACCTGTCAGAGTGGTGTGCATTGATCTAAAGTAGCTAGACTGCTCTAATTCCACTTCAGTCTTTAGGGGTGGGTTGTCCTGAGAAGGTAACCCTAGTGAAGGAAGGCAGCTGTCTGGAGTGGGACCTGAAGGACCTGGCAGGTAGAGGCACTCTGCAGACAGCACTCCCACAAGCTGGGGCTCTTTATCTACTTCAAGGTGAATCTGGAAAGCACATGAGCAAGTCCACAAAATAAGAATACAATAGCTTCAAACAAGACACCACTTACAAAACTGGGTACATGTGCCAAGAAAATATGATACTTTTCTATAGAAACATAATATTTTTTCAAATATTTTATTGTCAGTAAGTCAGGTTGTGGTAAGTATCTGGGTTGTTATTGCTTATTTTTTTTGTTTGGTTCTGGAAAAGGAAGCTATATTTCAGCTGATTTTTGTGTTTCCCCTAATGCAAACCCCATTCCTTACCATGCCAACGTGAGGTTAATACAACTGCATTCTGGAACCATGAAATTTCCACATCAAAATGTTTATATGATACTTTCAGCAGTAGTATGGCACTATTTTTAGTGGATGCTGATAAATGAATTATCTCAGATGTGCTATATTATTTTATTATCTTATTAAAACCCCCCTGAAAATTTAGATTGGAAATACCCTTTTATGTTGTTGATGAGCACTGTAAATCAACCTAATTCAATTTGGGTCAATGAAGAAAATGAAGTAACTACTTGCCTTAATAACTAGTCAGTAACCAGCTGTGGCCATCCCAGATTTGGAGTCGCTACATGTAGGGTGTGTCAACAGTCACAAGTCTCAGATGGATTCTTACCACAGCTCTAGTTATAGTGGCAGAATTCCCTTAAATATGCCCAGAAACAGTGATGTTTAAAAGGATTCCTTTGAAAATAATAAAAGTTTACATAATATTTGTATTTAAGGGCCATGAAATAATTGATTTTTCTTACAAAATTCGAGATTCTAAGAATGCTATTACAAAAGTAGTCGCAATGTGAGAAAAACTATGAGATTCCACTGAAGGTAAATTTACTTAAAAGAATGGAATTCTATTTCATAATTGGATCCAAGGTATATCTGAGTGTGTAGAATCGTTGGGTAGAATATATGTTAAGAAATCTGAAAAGATGACTGTGGGGGAAAAGTGATGGCAATTGGTATTCACAAATAAATGACTTGCAGATCACATTATAGACACTGAATTCCAGATGACATGAAGAAAAAGAAAATATATATATATATTTAAGTGACAAGAAAGCTATTATGAGAACAAGCAACTAACTCTTCATATAGCAACATCAGAAATGTCAACATGATTGAACAGGATGCTGCCTCAAGCCATTTGAAAAATAGACAGAGACCAGAAATAATTAAGTACGTGGTACATATTGTTGGGAAGAATTTTCTAAATGGTGATTTCTCTGCCATCAGCCTGTTACTTTAACTTACAACATACAACCCATCATTATCCTTGTTTTTGCTTCTCAGTTAGGGGTCCTCAATGAGAATAATTCAGTATAACCACATTCAAGACTTTGACTTGAGCAAATAACTAACCCATCTGCCATAAGACAGCCACAGAAAGTAATTTTCCTTTATGTGGGATTTTGAATCTACTTAAAGACAGTCAGTTGCCTTCACATTTTCACTCCTGTCTTACATGCAGAGTTTATCCTTTCAAGTGTGATGAATGATCTATTTAAAGGAAAAGAACAAAAGAAAAATAGAATTTGTACAGTTCTGCCTACTATTGTTTATCTAAAGTAGACTCAGAAACTCTGAAAAACAAACGGGTAATTATATATATTTTTTTTCTTCTGAGTAACCGATCAAGGCATTCCTCATTTTTCTGTTCTTAATTTCTAGCATTTCCTTTTGATTTTCTCTGAAGAGTTTTCACTTCTCTACTTACATTACCCAATTTGTTCGTGCATGTCATCCACTGAAATTTTTAGCATCCATCTCTCTCTGTCTAGTTTTCAGGGAATTGTTTTCTCTGGTAACCTGAATCCTCCAATGCATCCAGTTGTGGATTTTCAGTTTTTTCTGCTTTTTTGTTGTTGTTCTTGTCGTTATTGTTGTTTGTTGTCATTGTGGTTGTTTAAGAATGAGAGCAGTAAGTGCCAAGGTTTTTACATGTCAGACCAAAAGCAAAAGCATATGAGAATTCCAATTGTCCCATGTTCTCACCAACATTTTCTATCTGTTTTTTTTTAATGTTCATGTTTATCATAATCCAACATCTGAGGTTTTTTTCTATTTCTTTCTTCCTCCACTGCCCACTTTATTGATTTACTTTGACACTGTAAAACTATTTTCCACTTGCCTTCCTCTGGAATGACTGCTTATGACAGACGCCCTTTCTTCTCTAAGCCTTTATACCTTATTGTCTAGCAGGAAAGCTGTTGTTCATTGGCAGCATGTACATCATTACCTTAGACAACAAATCCATCACACAGATAATCGTGTTGTCGTGCTTTCTGAAATGATAATTACTCCTGTAACAATCCACTAATTAGCCACTGTTCTAGGTCACATCACAGAGTTACCAACAAATGGTGAAGAAACTCAATACACTCAGATTCAAGCAAGCCTAAGCTCTGTAACCTAAGGCTACTGCCTTAGTTTCTCAGAGCTTCAATTTTCTCAATGAAAAATGGAAACTGTGATATGATCCTCATGATATCTGGGGGAAGATAACATATACTACAAACCTGTTCAAGCATCCAGTGTTGAATGTCACCATTTTTTAACTAGTATATAAGTATTATTGTTATGATAGCCATCATTCTCATTGTTTGAACATACGGCCTTTAACTGACAAGGGGTAAAAGACTTCAAAGTCATTCTCAGAGTTTTGTAACCTACCTTTCCTTGAGTTTACTAATTTTCATGGTAGTCCCAGGCCAGCAGCAGTTTTCTCCCTTTCTCAGATTCAAATCTAGGCTCTCTCTTAAAAGATCACACTCCATTTTTTCTCTTTCCCTAGTAAGATTGCCTTCCACTTAGGTACATGGTTAAAGGAAAACTTTTCAGTCCTCTCCTATGCTAAATACACACAAGTTTTATGAGTTCCACTTGAGCTCTATAATGAGCAGGGAGCATATCTCTCTCTCACTTGCCATGACCGTTCTCAGAGAGCCTCTGGTAGCATGCACCAACATCGAATGCTCTCTCCTTAATGCTACCTTTGTGGTGATGAAGTGTCAGGATGTTTCACCCTGTTTGGATCCTTTTATACTTTCTATGTAACAGAAAGGCCAAATCCCAGCAAATTCACAAACAAAGAAGCATATCCCATTCCCAACTTTGTGAACGACAGTTTGACAATCTTCTGCCATTTAAATTAAGCTAGATATCTGTAATCACAGCACCTTGGGAGGAGGAGGCAGAAGTCTTAATTGAGACCAGGAGCTTGCAAACAGCCTGGGCAACACAGTGAGACTTCATTTCTAAGAAAAATTAAAATAAGAAAATTGACCTGCTGTGGTGGCATGTTTCTGTGGTTTCAGTTACTCAGGAGACCGAGGCAGCAAGATTCTTTTAGTCCAGGATTTTGAGGGTACAGTGAGCTATGTTCATGCCACTGTGCTCCAGCTCAGGAGAAAGAACAAGATCTTGTCTCTTTAAAAAAAAAAAAACTATACAAAAGTACAGGGTTTGTAACCACATAAAATTGCATATGTATATTGATAAGGATTCTATGAAAAATAACAGCAATTCATCTTTCAGTGTTTGTCTGAGTATGTGTATATTTATTTTGTTTTGTATTAATCAGTAATTTTATATCAAAAATCTGCCCAGGAAGATTTGTCTGTGTTCTGTAAAACGCACAATATCGCTTCGGCAGGTTTCAAGGCTTTCTATTGCTTTGCCATAACCAAAATTCATCCCTGAATACTCCCAATCACCTTTCTTGATTGCTAGATAAATCTGTCTACTGATAACCAAAATCAAAACCTCAAACTAAAGTAGAACCTTTAGTTCTACCATTAAATATAACTTCAGACACTTTTAAGGCAGTTCAAAAATTCTTTCTATAGAAAGTCTCCTCTGCTGACTCACCTTAAACTTCTACCACATTCTACCAAACAATTTTCACTCTGATGAACGGAAGGTTGGTCAGCCATCCCTGTCTTCACATGTCCATGGAAGAACCCCAAAAGATTCACAAGGAATGATTTTATTTGCTAGGAAAAAAAATTAGAATCAGAGACTCAAGGTTTCCCCTTTAAAGTGAAACAATAGAATTCAGTTGTATTTTGTGTTAATTCCCCTAAACATGAATTTTCATTGCATTTCCTACCATTTATAACAATAAAATAACATTGGTTTGCCCAAATAGAATGAATATATTGGAATAGCACTTTTGAAAAGCAAAGCAGCTGCTTAGACTTTTTCTAACAATTGGGGTCTCGATCTTGATCTGTGCTATACTGGATTTAGATTTGTTTTTAACAGGACATCGAGAAAGAGTAGAAAGGGTTGTCCATTTCCTTAACATGTGCCTGGACACTTAAAATAGTAATTATTTCCAGCTCAGGAATCTGTATCTTCTACATATCATCTATTTTTATTATACACCCTCATGTGTATTTTTTATTCTTTTCTAAATGTGAGTTTATTTAAGGGACAGAGTTAC
>CAUYQV010178012.1:0-21963 GCA_963574575.1 Galagoides demidoff
TGTTAAGAATCAATTACCTGGCTCGGTGCCTGTGGCTCAATCGGCTAAGGCACCAGCCACATACACCTAAGGTGGCAGGTTCGAATCCCCAACCCGGGCCGCCAAACAACAATGATGGCTGCAACCAAAAAATGGCCGGGCATTGTGGCGGGTGCCCGTGGTCCCAGCTACTTGGGAGGCTGAGGCAGGAGACTCGCTTGAGCCCATGAGTTGGAGGTTGCTATGAGCTGTGATGCCACAGCACTCTACCCAGGGGGATAGCTTGAGGCTCCGTCTCAAAAAAAAAAAAAAAGTCTCCAGACATTGTTGATAACTTTTAGGGGCAAATTAACCATGATGGATAACCACTGCTCTAAATCAAAGCATATTTCTAAGAGAATAAAACCTCTTTGGGCCCAAGTTTTGTGTTCATACAAACAACAAACTGTAAATGCAGCATAGATTCCACCTATTTTGTCTTCATAATAAAAAAAAATCCAATGTGATTCAATTTCTTCACCTTTGAACTTATCATCTTGGATTACACAGACTATGTTACGAAAGGGAAAGTACAATAGATTGAGAATTGGGAGAACTTGTTTTAGTACTGATTCTGCCCTAACTTGTTCTGCAATATAGATTAAATGTCTTCCTTCTTCTGATCCACACTTGTTTTTTTAATTTGCAAATGAACATGCTTGACTAAATTTTCCAGTTTTTTTTTAAACAGAGTCTCATTCTGTCACCCTTGGTAGAATGCCTTGGCATCATAGCTCACAGCAACCTCAAACTCTTGGGTCAAGTGATTCTCCCAAGTAGCTGGTACTACAGGCACCTGCCACAATGCCCAGGTAGTTTTTCAGAGTTGAGGTCTGGCTCTGGCTCAGGCTGTTCTTGAACCTGCGAGCTCAGACAATCCACCTGCCTTGGCCTCCAAAGAGTGCTGGGATTACAGGCGTGAGCCACTATGCCTGGCCAATTTTCCAGTTTTAAATACAAAGACTCAGAATTTGATGCCACCACAATAGTTGATCCCACATAATAGAAAAAGAAAGCTCTTTGTCCTAGAGAAAGGCTTATGTTAAACTTTCTAAGAACACCTTCTCGAGCACCAGAGGTAGGTACACATATCTGGGATCCAATTCTTCTGGAAGTCCAGAGAGACCTTATCACCTGATTTCTAGGTTTGGATCCTGTGTTTATCAACCATAGAATGGCCATAGAGATCAGTGTCCTGAGTTCCTTTCTCTCATTTCAAAAGTTCTGATTAGAAATCTGGGATTTGAAGTGATACCGTACCAACTACAACCCTCCATCCCCACCCCAACCCTATACTGTACTTATAGGAGACCAAAATTCTGAAATAAATTAGTAAACCCTAGGTCCTATAACTTTGTTTGGGTGCTGTAGTATCTTCAAAGCCATGACAAAAAGAAGTAATATTTTGATTACCTTTGTAAACACGGGAGCTGCAATGATGGGTTTTCCATCCAATCCTTGCAAATAATTGGTAGGGCTCTGACACTGTTAGAAAGAAACCAACAATAAATTAATTGCCACTAAGATTATTAGATACACAGAGAGGTTCAACAAATTTGGCATATAGAATTAATCCCAAACCAAAAGGCTGATGTTTTCCAAGTCTTCAGTTTTAGACTGAATTGATTATATTTCTTTCTAGGTTGTGGTGACTATATGCCCCTTTTATCTTCACCCTGCCCCCTCACATATAGAGCTATGAAATGAACCCCAAACCCCCAAAGAGGTTCCATAGAACCTGTATATACCTACGTATATATTCTTTTATATGCATAGAAAATGTCTGGAACTATCAGCTACACAGACTAGTTTGAAAACCAGAGGATTAGAACTAAAACTTGGCCTCTCTGTGTTACTAAATGGGTTAGCTAAATTTTAAAAAGAGGTTGTAGATCAATATACAGAGGGTGCCAAAAAAATGTAAAATACACATTTAAGAAAGAAAAAAATGTAAAATACACATTTTAAGAAAGTAAAAAAGACTGTATTAAAATTGTAATACTGAGGCTGGCACAGTGGCATGCCTGTAATCCCCATGTCTATGATCCCAGCACTCTGGGAGGCCAAGGAGGGTGGATTACTTGAGCTCAGGAGTTCGAAACCAGCCTTAGCAAAAGTGAGACCCTGTCTCTAAAAACTAGTCAGATGTTGCGGTGGGCACCCATAGCCCCAGCTACTCAGGAGGCTGAGGCAAGAGGATCACTCAAGCCCACGAGTTTGAGGTTGCTGTGAGTGATGACACACACCCCTCTACCCAGAGCAACAGAATGAGACTCTGTCTCAAAAAAATTGTAATATTCAACATATACCAATAACAATTGAAACATGACTTGAGTATCATGATTTTTTTTTTTTTTGAGACAGAGCCTCAAGCTGTCCCCCTGGGTAGAGTGTCATGGTATCACAGCTCATAGTAACTTCCAACTCCTAGGCACAAGTGAGTCTCCTGCTTCTGCCTCGCAAGTAGCTGGGACTACAGGCACCCACCACACAACGTCTGGCTAATTTTTGGTTGCAGCCATCATTGTTGTTTGGCGGGCCCAGGCTGGATTTGAACCGCCCAGCTCAGGTGTATGTGGCCTTAGCCACTTGAGCCACAGGTGCCAAGCTGAGTATTATGATTTTAATACAGATTTTTCCTTTCTTAAAGTGTGTATACACTTTTTGACACCTGTGTATTTAACTATACTTATTCAATAACAAATACATACATTGATAATATGTTACAAATATATTTAGATAGTATAAGGTCATATGTTTTAAAGTCTATGCATACTTATATATTCTTTTATATGCCCAGAAAATGCCTGGAACTATCTGCTAGAAAATGCTATGAGGAGTGGGGCAAGAAAGTATAACTTTGACTAAAGTTTTTACTTAATTACTTTTGTACTTTTTGAATGTTTTTATAATAAGCATGTATTATCATTAACTTGAAGCATGAACACCTTTACTATTTTCATGCCTGTTCCACATTAGAAAGTAGAATTCTTTGCAGCTCCTTGAAACTGAGTTTTATGGCTTGGCCGCCTATAGCTCAAGTGTCTAGGGCGCCAATCACATACTCTGGAGCTGGTGGGTTCAAATCCATCCCGGGCCTGCCAAACTGCAATGACAACTATAACCAAAAAAAAAAAAAAAAAAATTAGCCAGGAGTTGTGGTAGGTGCCTGTAGTCCCAACTACTTGGGAGGCTGAGGCAAGAGGATCTCTTAAGTCCAAGAGTTTGAGGTTGCTGTAAGCTGTGACGTCACAGCACTCTACCGAGGGTGACAGCTTGAGACTCTGTCTCAAAAAAAAAGAAAGAAAGAAACTGAGTTTTATGATCTGCGGTGCTTGTCCCCGGGCCAGTCCGAGAGCTGGCAGCTCACTGCGTATATAATCAACACTTTTTATAAAGGCGGAGTGGCAGAGACCAGTTTGTAAAGAGGTTTTTTCCTCTCAGAAATGTGCATATGAAGCTGGAGAATATGTCCCCAAAGCAACAGAAATCACTACTCTCATACTTTAGAAGAACAAAGTGATTATCCTGAGGATAGAATTGCACCCAAGGAGAACATGATCATGCCATACAAGAAAGTCACGGTCACAGTTCCTGTCTGTCACATTCCTTGGCACTCGTGTTTCTCTTAGATTCTTGTACCTGCTGGATGGTTGACACACTGGGTTGGGCCACCAAAGGCTGGGGTACTGCTGCAGGAATGGCTGCAGAGGTAGTGGGAGGAGACGACACCTCAGGTGGCTTCTGGATTCTGAGAAATTATTAAAATACAGATTATAAAGGAGACATATAACTTTGTGAAAATTCTTTCAGCAAAATAGTAATGCCATCACAGCTTGCAGCTGAGTGTAATAAAAATCTTGGTTTGACAATATTCCATATTTATTAAGAGCATCTTTGCTATGCATTTTCTTAGGCAGCACAAACATGAAGGTGAGTTAGAGACCACTCCTGCCCTTGGGCTAGGTGTTCTTGGTGGAGCCCTGGAGTCAAACATAGTAACAACTAACTGAGATTCAAGAAAAGGGACAGAAGCATGTGCAGAAGATAAGTTTCTGATAACTTCTAAATAACTTCTTTAGTTGTATTCCCTCCCCTCCATTTCAAGTTAAGAGGCCCGGCTTTGTAAATCTTTACCTCGGGGACTTTGTCATGGTAGAAAGCAGAAATAACCTGAGTCGACAAGCTCTTCAAGTTTACACAAATTAAATTAAAGAGATTATTTGAAGGGCAAGGGGAGCCAAGAAGTATTATTGAGAAGGCTGCAAAGGGGAGATTATATTAGTTTTATAAAAGAGAGAGTCTGTGGACCTTGCTAAAGAACTTGACCAGAGGGAGAACCTAAGAGCAGAGGGGAAGGCAACCCTCCGCGTACAAGGCACCCAGTCTTGCTAAAGATATCAATCAGCACCTAAGCATTTCAGGAGGCAGCAAGCACTAGATTGGAAGGGACCTTGAGATATGGACACGGGACTCTCACCCATAACTTATGAGGAATAGATGACCTATGACAGAGGGCTTCCCTTCAGTCTGCTTTTTAAACCTCTCTTTGTCTCGGCTTCCTCATTTCTAAAGTGGGGAGATGATAGTTCTTATATCATAGGAAATGATATAAGAATTGGTTTACATTTATGTACGAAAGACTTATAAAAAAAAGAATTGGTTTTCATGAGGATTAAATGGGATAATTCCTGTAATATACTTACTCTCACCTTGTGTGTGAGCTTTCTCTTTCTCCCTACATATACGGAGGGTGCAAAAAAATGTATACACATTTTAAGAATTGTTATCTCTATATTACTTTTTGAAGTTGCATTGAAGGCATCATTACTGGTCAAGTGTACTGAGACATGCTATCCACATCCCTTTTACCTGTAATTCACATAATTCTCAGGAATCATCAATTTTACTTTCAACAGATTTCTTAAAATGTATATACATGTTTTTGGTCCCCCCTATATATATTATACAATATATGCAATCTATGTATATATTAGACACACACACATGTGAACATATATATATGTCTCCCAGGAATCTCTGCACAATGGTGGAGGGAAAAGGGATACTTAGTGATGGCAGACTTCATTTTTTTCCCCATCCAGGTAATATCAGGTCTCAGAAGCAGAATTACTACATAGTGATGCAAAGGGTATCTCTGTCTTTAGGGCATCTGTTTTCTTCTACAATAGAATCCCTGATTTCTTCATATGCCTACTCCAAATAAAAATTGCATTTCCCAACTTACATTGCATGAAGTGTGGCCACATGAGTCTTTTCTGGTCAGGGGACAGGCGGGATAGTGATGTATCCATTTTAAGAGAGGTGACCTTAAGAGGGGGATGGGACTGTCCTTCATTCCTTCCTATCTTAGACTAAGATAATAAGGGCAGCACCTTAGCATGAGACAAAGCAGAAAGCTGGAACCAGACCAGAACCAGTGGAACATGGAGCCATTTTATCAGCCAAATCCAGATTTTTATGTAAATGAGAAATATCTTACAACTAAAACTAAATCCTAACCACTATAAGTAGATTTAAAGCAAATAAATAAATGGGACATTTCTTGCTTATTTAAGTTAGTATATAAAAGTTTATATCCATCAGGTTTGTAAAACATGTTATGGGAGCCTTGAGGAACGAGTGATGAGGATGCAATAGAGGAAAACTTCATTATAGAACTCAAAGAGAAAGAACATTTAGACCAGGTTTTGAAGGATAAATAGGAGTAGGCCAATCTTAGTAATGTGAACAGCTTGAACAAAGGATGAGGAGGAACTGTTACATTGTTTGAGTAAGAAAAGGTGGGAGGAGGGAACAGAAAGGCAAGCCTGGTTGATTTGCTGCAACAGGAAGGCAAGCATGGTTGATTCCCCGCTGAATAAGGCTTTGTGTGTATGCTGTGTTAAGATTTTTAGAACACGTTGTTTGTTTTGTGTTTGATTTTTGTTCTCCCACAGATGATAATCTTTTCTAAACCAGGAAAAGAGGATTGGAATTATCTTTTAGAGAATATCAGGTTGTAGTTTGGGGACTGTAGAAGCAAGGAACAGGCTGAATCAGATAGGAAGGCCTCTAAGGAGGTGGTTGGCACAAAAGGCAGGAAGGAGAAACTACCCAAGGTCATGAGGGTGGGAAAGAAGTGGGGAAAGGAGGACTCTGGTTATGAATGTTCATATCTGCACAAGAGCTAGAAGCAAAGTAGGCACCAAGGACTTCTGCCCTTAATGAGTTCACCTTCTGTAGAAAGAACAGAATATACAAACACAGTTAACAACTCTTCAACCAGTCTTCCAAACACTGCCATTTGTTTCAGGTAATCTCACAGAATGATGCTGTGTTTGGTTGTTTCCAGTTCCCATGCCTTCTGTCTGCTCTCCTCTGCCCTTTCTGGCCGGGTGCAGTGGCTCATGCCTATAATCCTAGCGCTATGGGAGGCCAACATGGGTGGATTGCCTGAGCTCATGAGCTCAAGACTAGCTGAGCAAGAGCAAGACCTTGTCTCTAAAAATAGCTGGGTATTGTGCAAGTGCCTGTGGTCCCAGCTCCTTGGGAGGCTGAGGCAAGAGGGTTGCTTGAGTCCAAAAGACAGAGGTTGCTGTGAGCTATGATGCCATAGCACTCTATTCAGGGCAACAAAGTGAGACTGTCAAAAAAAAAAAAAAAAAAAAGAATACCCTGTATTCCCTTCTGGGGGTGTTCACCTATAGTCCTGTTAAGGTGACTCAGCTTAGAGTCACCAACTGTGTGAAGCCTTTCCTGTTCTCTGTCCGCCACGCAATAAATAATCCTTTGTAGTCCTATATACCCTGTAAGTAGTCATCAAAGCCCATTACACTTTATTATTGCTCTTACTGTCTATGTGCTTGGTATAAATTCCTTGCTATGTGTGCTGTATGTTTTTCTGAACTAGACTATGAATCTCTTGAAGGCAGAAACATTTGATTTTTTTTAGTAAAGTAGGTGCTTCATCAATAGTTGTAAAAAATAACGAATGGATGGATGTAACTTTGTTTGGTATTCAGTACCAAAACAAAAGCACTTAGCAAAAGGTTATGACTTGTCAGATCACTCATTTAGATGTATATAGAAATAATTATGTATTAAGCAATACTAAAGTTTATATGTACAGATGTACATATGTGTATGGTTATAGTTTGGAGACTATAAAAGAAAGACATATCTATAGGTATAAATATATAAAATTTAGTATCATTGGGTTTTGTGTTCTTATGAGAACTATTTTTCAGTCAGAAAAAAAATAAATCTTTTGAATTACTGGTTTATTTGTTTTTTATACTATAGATATTAGTATTATGATATTTCACAGGTGACACTTCATTTTTCAAATATTGAGAATATTCAAATTAATCTGCTAGGTAAGACTTAGACAAAAGAAGCAGAGTCTTCTCCAAATCTGCTCTCTCTCCCTCTTCTCTCTCTCTCTCTTTTATATATATATATATGTGTGTGTGTGTGTACATCTACATATATATGTATGTATGTGTGTATATATATATACATATATTTTTTTTTTCAGACCATACTCTGGAGCCACCTCTTTAAGTTTCTTGTAACTGATCAGTAGCTTTCTCGGGATCTGAGAATTCTAAGGCTATTAAAATAGAAAATTAGAATTACCGATTCATCTCTTCTTTGTTAGGGTCCCCTTCTGAGTCAGAAGAAGAAACTCCTGGAAAAAGAAAAACAAGATATAAGATTCTTTTAAGATGACAATATCTTAAATTGGTTCATAAACAAGATATAAGATTTTTAAGAAGATAATTCTGTAAACTGTTTCCTAAACATTTGAAGAAGAATGGTAGACTTAGAAATGAACTCAGGCTGGGTGCCTGTAGCTCAGTGGTTGGAGTGCTGGCCACATGCTCTGGGGCTGGTGGGTTTGAACCTGGGCTGGGCCTGCTAAACTAACCAACAAACAAACAGACAAAAAATAGCTGGATGTTGTGGTGGATGGTTACAGTCCCAGCTACTAGGGAGGCTGAGGCAAGAGAATTTCTTGAGCCCAAGAGTTTGAGGTTGCTGTGAGCTGTGATGCTACAGCACTCTACTGAGGCTCTGTCTCAATTAAAAGAAAAAAAAAAGAAAGAAAGAAATGAACTCAGTGACTCCCTTACACTAACATCCAATCTGGCAAAGGAAGAAATAAACATTAAGAAGTTGAAGAACTTGCCCAAGGTCATATAGTTAGCTAGTGGTAATGTTCAAATTGACTAGCCCAACTTCTAAGTGTTCCTTTATGTCAAACATTTGCAGATGCCTTTGGCCTAACAGAGCAGTATTTGCAGATATTCATTCTCTGGTGTTCAAAATTCTCTGCTCTTGGCATACACAGATTGGATAAAAGAAGGGATTAATTACATTGGATTCCAAACATTGTAGGTGTAGGTGGATACTCTTCCGTTCTGTCCTAATATTAACAAGTCATACTTCATCTTGGGGTGGGGGTGTTGAAGTCATGTTGCTACAAAGAAAAAACCCAGCAATCCAATCTCAGCACTGTTAGCAGAGCTTTGATCCTGGATTTACTTCTCAAGAGAGTAAATTCCAGGAAGACATAACAGAGCTAAATCTGGAGGTATTTATTGGACTCTGAAAATTTGAGGATAAGAACACATACAAGCCTACAACACATTTCTATTCAAGTGTTTACTTATTCAATAGTTGTTTATCAAATACTTGTTATGCACTTGGCACTACGTAAGGCATTGGAAATGTAAAGAAGAACCAGACAGTCCTGGCCTTACAATCTAGCTGGTAAAAGGGCATTTATGCCACAATAATATAGTGTTTAAGTGCTAAACCCAAGGGATACATAAAGTATAACATTGTATGTGAAAAAAGTGCTGAAGAATGGTCCCCAGAAAAAATTTAGAGCATGAGATAAAATAAGAACACAATCTTAGGTAAATATATAAAGAACATGAATTGATTTCTTCCTGAAAATTAATCATGTAAGTTTTGTGCTAATGTAAATGCCTTTTCTTTTTTTTTTTTTTTTTTTTTTGAGACAGAGCCTCAAGCTATCCCCCTGAGTAGAGTGCCATGGCATCACAGCTCATAGCAACCTCCAACTCCCGGGCTCAAGCGAGTCTCCTGCCTCCACCTCCCAAGTAGCTGGGACCACAGGCGCCCGCCACAACGCCTGGGCAATTTTTTGGTTGCAGCCATCATTGTTGTTTGGCGGGCCCCCGCCGGGGATTCGAACCCGCCACCTTAGGTGGTGTATGTGGCTGGCACCTTAGCCAATTGAGCCACAGGCGCCGAGCCATAAATGCCTTTTCAGTGTTCCCAGCTGGCTGGCCTACCCTTGACTCCCTGCTGTATATGCACAACCAGCAACCAGAGTGACTCTGTTAAAAACCGAGTCAGATCATGCCATGTCTCTATTCAGAACCCTCCAGAACTTCCTGTCTCCCTCAGAGTAAAGACCAAAGTGCTTGCAGTGATCTACAAGGACTTACATGATCTGCCCACCTGCCTCCTTTCACCCCTGCTGTCTTGAACTTCTGACCTCACCTTCTTCTCCTTGTTAGTTTTGTGCCCTGGACATGTGGCTCATCTCAGTGCCTTAAGACAGGGACACTTCCACCTTAGGGCCACTGCACTGGCTGGTTTCTCTGCCTAGAGTGATTTTGCCTTGAATATCCTGTGGCTCACTCATTTCCTCCTTTCTGTTTTTCACTCAAATGTCAACTGTGGCGAAGTCTTCTCTGGCCACACTGCCTAAAATTACAGCCAACACACATATACCCACATGCACACTCATGCACATCCACAATATACACAGTTCCTATCCCTTTTTCTTGCTTTTTATTTCTTATACAGTACTTATGTGTGCATATACACACCTATCATATTATTATATACTTCATTTATCTCATTTATTTTCTGTCTCTCCCATTATAATGTAAATCCCTAAGCCTAGGGATTTTTATCTACTTGGTTCACTGCTATATAGAAGTCGCAGCCTAGAAAAGTGTGTAGTAGAATAGGTCCTCAATAAATATCTATCTGTTATAACCATATGTCTTACTGGTATCATGCTCCAAGAACACTTTGCTTTATTTACCTTCTATATAGATCTCAGCAGAAGTTGAATCTGTCCCATAGATGTTAGAAGCAAAGCAGGAATAGCGTCCTGTGTCCTCTTCAAAGGCTTCAGCAATGGTCAGTGAGTGTAGATTTCCTGCCTGGACAATGTGAATGTCTGGGGAATTTTCGAGCTCCTTGCCTTCACAGTACCACCTGCAGGGGAGAGAGTACAGCCATTGGACATGACTAAAGTATGAGACAATAACATAGATGGCCCCCGGATATTCTCTAAGGAGAAAACTGTGGTGAGTTCAATTTAAAGTCAGAACAAAAACCAATCCGTTGCTACAGTATTTTTTGATTGTAACAATGAGAAGAGTTGGTAGTGTTCAAACCATATTGACACCTTACTCAGGAAAGTAGAAAGTGGCTCTTATTAAGAATGATATTAACTGTGAGAAAATGGATGAAAAAGCAAGTACAGTCAATGACCAAGAGCAGGGTCTTTGATATGGAACTTGGCTTCCCCTGAAATGATTTCTAGATTTCCATAGTATGCATTAAATAAGTGCTACATTAGCTCATTTAGAGAATCTAAGAGACAATAAAGGCTTGTGAAGTTGAGAACACACATTCTCTCCTAAGAAACTGCATCTGACTTAACTAAACGAAAATCAATTTGTTCTGTTACTTTAGTCTTGAGGGTAAAGAGGATGGGTCATATTCTTCCAGGAGGGGCTCGACTCTGGCAAATTAACCTAAGTTAAATACAATTCTATACTTTAAGCTAAGAAGAGGCAAGGATTCTACACAGAGTTTTGGAGGGAACGTGGCCTTGGAGATGCTTTGATTTCAGACTTCTAGTCTCAAGAACTATGAGAGAACACATTTCTGTTGCTTTAAGCCACTCAGGTTTAATAACTTGTTAGGGAAGCCTTGGGAAACAGATACAGGGGGCAAGAAGATATGCTAATGGTGTTTACATTTGCGTAAAGACAATTAGAAAGGATAAAAGGCTAAAATAGCCAAAAGTGGCTGCCTATTGGGGTAAAGGAAAACAAGGTGGATGAGATAGAAAGGAACAAAATGTCTTTTTCATTTATTTGTTTATTTTGAGACAGTCTTACTTTATCACCCTTGGTAGAGTGCCATGGATCATAGCTCACAACAACCTCAAACTCTTGGGCTCAGCCTCAGCCTCCCAAGTAGCTGGGACTATGACCACCACAACATCTGGCTATTTTCACAGTCAAGATCTCACTCTGGCTCAGGCTGACAGGGTCTCCAACTCCTGAGCTCAGGCAATCCACCCATCTCAGCCTCCCAGAGTGCTATAATTACAGGGGTGAGCCACAGTGCTTGGATCTTTTTCATTTTTTGAAAAAAAAATAATTTTTTAAAGAGATAGTCTCACTCTGTTGCCCAGGCTGCAGTGTAGTGGTGCGATCATAGCTCACTATAGCCTTGAACTCCTATGCCTGAGTTACCTTCCTGCCTTAGCCTCCCAAGTAGCTAGGAAATAAGTAGCTAGACGTATAGGCTGTGCCACTGGAGGGCTGGTTTTGGTTTTTTTATTGTTTGTTTTTGAGACAGAGTCTCACTCTGTTGCCTAGGCTACAGTGCCATGGCCTCAGCCTAACTCACAGCAACCTCAAACTCCTGGGTTAAGTGATCCTCTTGCCTCAGCCTCCAGACTAGCTGGAACTACAGGTGCCCTCTACCATGCTGGGCTAACTTTTTCTATTTTTGGTAGAGATGGGGTCTTGCTCTTGCTCAGATTGGTCTTGAACTCCTGACTCAAGTGATCTTCCTGTCCCAGCCTCCTAGAGTGCTAAGATTATAGGCATGAGTCGCTGAGCTAGCTAATTAATAATTATTAACGAACATAATAAAAAGTAATTAAGTGGGAGTTATTACAACTATTTAATGTCAAAAATTTAGTTCCAACCCTGTGTGTCAGCACATGTCTGTAATCCAAACATTCTGGGAGGCTGGGGTGGGAGGATCATTTGAGCTCAGAAGTTTCAGACCAGCCTGAGCAAGAGCAAGACCCCAACTCTACTAAAAATAGAAAAATTAGCCAGGGCCATGGTGGTGGGTGCCTGTAGTCCCAACTACTTGGGAGGCTGAGGCAGGAGGATGGCTTGAACCAGGAGTTTGAAGTTGCTGGGGACTAGGCTGATGCCATGGCATGCTAACCTTGGCAACAGAGTGAGACTCTGTCTCACAAAATAAAAATGAAGTATTCCTGTCAGTTGTTAATCTTTGCTGTAATTTCAGATCTAACCATTCAGTGCTCTAATCTTTCCCACCCACCATTTATAAAGCAAGATTCTAAAACACATTTAAGAAAACCCATCTATTCAACTTCTTCCTAAACAGTCACGCTGTTCTCTATTGCTCCATTAAATATGTTATGGTCACCGCCATGTTCAAGTCTCTGCTCATCTTTTTCTCTCTACCAGAGATTCTCTTTCTCTGTCTTTCAGCTACTGCAAATATAACTCATCTATCTAAATTTGGCTCAAATATTGCCTCTCACAGTAAGCTATTTTTTGCCATCAATTCTCAATGATCATTACATTTGCTAACTTCACTTTTTTCTAAACTTGTACTATGCCTGCAAGACTTGATTATATACTGTCTTTTATTATTCTCTATTTTGAAATTTTGTCTTGTCTAACCAATTTATTAGATTATAAATTCTTTGAAGGTATAACAGTGTCTCCTGTGCTCTTGCAGCATCTAGCCTGCTTAGCACAGTTTTCTGGTAGTTATACTATCTCCTTTGACTATTTTGTCTAATCCTGTAGTTTCAAGCATCACCTCTATTTGAGATAATGTCTACGTTTCCTTTTCCAACTCTAATTTCTGGATGCTATCTCCCAACACTCTTCCCTTCACTATATTTCAACATTGATCTTTCTCCTATTCTGTGAACGTATTTTCCCACCTCAGGATTTTTGTATTTTCCCAAATTCTCTTCTCCAGATATTTACAAAGATAGGGCCTTCTTATCAGTCAGACTTCAGCTCAAATGTCCCCTCCTTGGAGAGGCCTTCCCTGACCCTCTTCCACTGTAGTTCCCTGGTCCTCAGTCACTCTTTCAGATTATTCTCCTTGGTGTTCTTCATAGCACATATTACTATCTGAAATGATCTCATATATTTGTATATTTTGGTATTGTTTGCTTCGAGAGGACTAGGATCCCAGCACCTACAGCAGCATCCTGGCACATGGTATTTACTCAGAAAATAAGTGTTTGATGGATTTGTTGACTGTATGATGGAAAAAATAAATACAGTAGAACCTCTATAAGTTGAACACCCAAGGGTCTGTAATAAACTGGTCAACTCACAGAGGTGGTCAAAAAAGGATCTAGGCTTGCTGTCCTGATACCCATATGTGGTGCGTGTCTGATGTATGAAAATTGGGTCAACTTAAGGAGGTAGTCAGTATGAGGAGGTGGTCAACTATAGAGATTCTACTGTAGTTAATATTTATTAAGTGTTTGGTTATTTGTTTCATCAAATTCTATGCCAGTCTTTGAATTCTTTCTTTTCTTTTCTTTTTTTTTTTCTGAGACACAGAGTCTTACTCTGTTGCCCAATGCTAGAATGCCTTGGTTTCATAGCTCACAGCAACCTCAAACTCTTGATCTCAAGCAATCCTCTTGTCTCAGCCTCCCACATAGCTGGGACTATAGGTGTCCACCACAACACTTAACCAATTTTTCTGTTTTCTGTTTTTAGTAGAGGTAGACCTTGCTCTTGCTCAGGCTAGTCTTGAACTCCTGAGTGCAAGCAATCCACCCACCTCAGCCTCTCAGAATACTAGGATTACAGGCGTGAGCCACTGTGCCCTGCCCAGTCTTTGATTCTTATTGTGGTAGCACATGTAGCTGCTAAAATGGGTTCATAAATCTCCCAAAGCATAAATGTCCCCAAGGCCTCAAGGAACTTGTATAAACAAACCATTAGAGCATGTGCAGTTCTAAATCCAAATATCAGGCTTATAATTAAATATGACATAGTAAGTACATGTATTTGTCTTTATTCCCCTCTCAAAACACCCTTAAAATGAAAATGAAAGATTTTTTAAAGATACCAAACCATGAGCACAAAAAGAACGAGAGGTGAGACAATAGCAGAACTGAGACCTCAAAAAGGTTTGAAAGACAGAAAGCAGGTTGAGGAGCCAGGAGAACTGAAAATGTGAAAACCAGGGCCTACTTGGGAATATCAATGAAAGAAGAAGCCAATTTGTGCAGCAGAACTCTGGAAAGTTTTGGAATTTGGAGATAAGAGGTTGCTAACAATGGGAGGGAGGAGGAGACATAGACCTTAGATAGGAAAATTGGTTGCAAGTTTAGAAAATTAACTTTTAAATCTGCATACTGGTCACTCCTCCTCTTCTGAGCAGTTAGAGAATGTCCCAGGATGAATGCCAAGTTGCAGGCTAAACCAGCAGCTGCTCCATGTTGGAGCAGGAGGAGGAAGCCCTTCCAAAGGGAGTTTTCTAGGGAAAAACAAATGGGTTTGACAGTCACCTGAGACTTAACTGCAAGGAAGAGAATATTTAGGAGAAGTTATCAGAGAACTGAGACAAATTTATAATAGAACCACAGCCCTAAGCACATAAAAATGCAAAATAGCGATCAATTCTATGTCAAAATAGAGAGTTGTATAAGCAAAGCAACAGTCAGGTTACTCTTCTAGGCTTGGTAGTGAACAATACCTAGGTAGTAGAGAGAAGGTTAAACATTACATTTTTTTTTTTTTTGAGAGAGAGAGTCTCACTATGTTGCCCTTGGTAGAGTGCCATGGTGTCATAGCTCACAGCAACCTCAAATTCTTGGGCTTAAGCAATTCTTTTGCCTCAGCCTCTCAAGTAGCTGGGACTACAGGTGCCCAACGCAACGTCCGGCTGTTTTTTGTGGTAGTTGTCACTGTTGTTTAGCAGGCCTGGGCCAGGTTTAAACCCACCAGCCCAGGTGTATGTGGTCAGCGCCCTAACCACTGAGCTATGGGCGCCAAGCCAACATTAAGTAATTTTTTAAAACAACAGTGTGATACGATGCTATTGAGGTGATGAAGGAAAGAACAGGGATGCTGGCCTACAGGGGTGCTAAACTTCTACCTTATATGCCAGGGAGTCAATACCCTAGCAAGACCAAGCAATAGCAATGTGAACATCTTACAGTGGTTCTAAAAGTATAGTTTGCTTTTTGTGACGATGAAACTATTTTCATAATGCTAAGATATTATTTGTCTTCTTACTGTGTTGACGTTTACACTGATGGCACAAAACCCACAGTGGGTAAAACTACTTGTGCTTTAGCAACAGAAATGAAGGCACTGTCGCAAAACTAACCAGTGGTTATTGGGTTCACCACCACACTTGCAGTAAATAATAAACAAATAAATAAGTAGAAAGATCCAGTTTCACTGAAAAATGTCCTTGATGAAGCAGTAAAAATTCTTACTTTTACTAAATCTTAACTGTGAGTTTGTGTGTTTTTAATGCTGAGAAGCAAAATGGGGAGTAGCATAAGGCCTTTCTGCTGCGTAGGGAAGAACACTCATGTGATGGTTTGGATCGAGGGCTGAGCTAGCTGCTTACCGCATGTAACAATATTTTAATTTCAAAGAACAAATGACAGACAAATTATGGTTATTCAGGCTTGGGTATTTGGCAGACATTTTCTCAAAAATGAAGGCAGCAAGCCTGTCACATTAAGTAAAAGCCACTAACAGCCTTTATTGCCAATGAAAATATTTGTGGTTTCAAGGAAAAATTAGAATTTTTGGATAACTTGCATCCCCCACAGTGAATTTAGGGATTTCCAATACTTGAATATCTTTCCATTAAATTAGTGATGATCTCAATACATGTGATTTCTAAATATTATATAATAAAACATATCAGCTTTTGGAAGATCTGCATTACTCATTTTCCAGATGAACAAAGTGTCATGATGTTACCCTTTAAAGTTCAAGATGGACCAATGGGTTTTAGTACAGTAGAGTACAGAATTTCATTGGGAAGAAAATAAGGTTTATAAGATTCATTGAGATGTTTTCAGATTGCATTTCAACTAACCTTTAAGAAACTACTGCTTGTTTTATTTTGATGTAGTATCAAATGAGAATAGCCACAATTATCTGAAAAGGATCTTGAAATACTCTTCCTGTTTCTGACTTTGTATTTGTGTAAGGTTGATTTTTTTGTTTGTTTTAACCCAAACAACACTACAACAAATTGAATGCCAATGGAAATGAGAAAAATCCAGTCATCTTTGATAAAGTTAGATATTAGAGGTGCAAATAATACGAAACAATGCTAATTTTCTCACTAAATGTTTTGTTTTGTAAAATATAGTTACTCTTTCTAAGATTATTTATGTTACCATGTTTATTGTTGTTAATTTAAAATGAATAAGTAAATATTTAAAACATTCCTCAGTTTTGATTTCTTTTCTTTTTTTTTTTTTTAGAGACTGAGTCTTACTTTAAAATGAGTAGGTAAATATTTAAAACATTCCTCAGTTTTGATTTCTTTTCTTTTTTTTTTTTTAGAGACTGAGTCTTACTTTCTTGCCCTCAGTTGAGTGCTGTGGCATCACAACTCACAGCAACCTCCAGCTCTTGGGCTTAGGCAATTCTCTTGTCTCAGCCTCTTGAGTAGCTGGGACTATAGGCACCCACCACAATGCCTGGCTATTTTTTTTTGTTGCAGTTTGGCCGGAGTTGGGTTTGAACCTGCCACCCTCGGTATGTGGTGCCACCCTCTCTGTTTTGATTTCTAACATGATAAATAATTTTAACTCATGTAAACAGAACTTCTTCTGGACCTTGGTGATTTTTAAGACTAAACAGCTCCTGAAAACAAAACGTTTAAGAGCTACTGGCATGTTATTTAGATAGCTAGGGGTTTGTGACTCGCACTTATAATCCTAGCACTCCAGGTGGCCAAGGTGGGTGAATTGCTTGAGTGCAGGAGTTTGAGACCAGCCTGAGTCAGACTGAGACCCCTGTCTTTAAAAAAAAAAAAAATAGAATAGCAGGAAGTGTGGCAGGCAGCAGTCCTAGCTACTCAGGAGGCTGAGACAAGAGAACTGCTTCAGCCAAAAGTTTGAGGTTGCTGTGAGCTAGGATGCCATAACACTCTATTGAGGATGATCAAGTGAGACTCTGTCTCCAAAGAAAAACCAACAACAACAACAAAAAAAGAAAGCTAGAGGTGAATAAACAGAAAACTTCAAAAATAAGTTAAAAGTTGTCTGTTCTTTAATCATATTTGACTTTTAAGACAATGTAACTCTATTAATTTGATAAAAACAAGTATAACAGCTATTTCAAAATGAATAAACAAATACCTTCCCTCATACAGACATTATAGGATTATCTCAATTCTTTTTTTTTTTTTTTAGACAGAGTCTCATTCTGTTGCCCAGGCTACAGTGCCTTGGTGTCATTACAATTCACAGCAATCTCAAACTTTCTGGCTCAAGTGATCCTCTTGGCTTAACTTCTGGTATAGCTGGGACTACAAGTACTCGCCGGCTGGTTTTCTATTTTTTTTAGTAGAAATGGAGTTTCACTCTTGCTCAAGCTTGTCTTGAACTCCTGAGCTCAAGCAATCCACCTGCCTTGGCCACCCAGAGTGCTAAGATTACTGGAGTGAGCCACTATGCCTGGCCTATCTCAATTCCTTAGATAACATTTTTTGTCCTTAGAAAAAACAGACTGGAGTCATCCACCAGCAATTGAATAGCAAGAAGGAGATAAGAGAAGTGATTCAACTGCCCAGACTCTGTGTCAGAAACGTTTCTGTCCTCACTCAGATGGCCAGGATGGCTTCAGCAAGTCCAAGGAACAATCAGAAACCATCACTGTGACATTAACAGCATAACCCACTTAGAAATGATGCAGGGATCTGGCTGCCTTCTGGAAAGGTTATTAAATTTACGCAGCTACTTGGAAGACTTTGGAGTGTAAGGAGGAACTACATTCTCTTCACATGTCCATCCATGCTGGGGAATGCTTTCCACGTTGGGGGAATTTCACAGAAACACCTTGACCAGCAGCATGCTTTTATTTATTTATTTATTTATTTTGAGACAGAGTCTTACTTTGTCGCCCTCGACAGAGTAGCTCACCGCAACCTCAAACTCTTGGGCTCAAAGAGATTCTCTTGCCTCAGCCTCATAGTAGCTGAGACTACAAGCACCTGCCACAATGCCCAGCTATTTTTAGAGGTGGGGGGGTCTCACTCTGGCTCAGGCTGTTCTCGAACCTGTGAGCTCAGGCAATCCACCTACCTTGGCTTCCCAGAGTAGAAGGATTATAGGCGTGAGCCACCATGCTGGCTTAGTGGCATGCTTTTAGAACACCAAATCCTCGTGATACTTGGGGAATGGCAGTGGGTGCCAGCAGTGATTCATGGCTCAACAGAAATGAGTCAATGATCTGGGGAAATGGGGCAAGTGCACATGATAAAAAAGGACCCAACTTTCATATTTGAGGCTAGCATGCCGGGTCTGCTAATTTGGTAGTTACCAAGCCTGGGAAGGAGGAAGGAAGACATCAAAAAGACACATTTCTCAGATTTAACTGGACTATTTGGCACCATATTACCATCCTGATGTTAGGTTACTATTTCATCTAAAATATGGCTTGGATAAATATTATGACTCATTGTTCTAGCACATTAACAACTTCTAAACATAATTTGAATGTGTTATTCTGACTCACCAGTAACAACGTTCATTAAAAGAATGATTACTCAGAGTCTTTCTTTAACCATGCCCTAGCCCTTCCACACTCCCCCTATTCCACCTCCTGTTATTCTCTCCCCTAATACACTGTTCTTTTTCTTCACAGAATCTACATATAACTTATAATTATATATTTATTTATGGGTTTATTTGTTCTAATGTCTCTATCTCTCACGGGACAATAGAAACCATAAGGGCAGAGATTATCTCGTTTGTTTACCACTGTTTATCTGCCACCTAGCACAGTACATTGGTACATTATAGCTGCTCAAAAATATTTGTTTTATGAATTTTAAATGAATGAACTCAATTAAGTTTTCATGGCCTCAAGTCTTTTACATTTTTTCTTTTTCTTAAGACAGAGCCTTATTCTGTTGCCCAGGCTAGAGTGCTATGGCATCAGCCAGCTCATAGCAACCTCAAACTCTTGGGTTCAAGTGATCCTCCTGCCTCAGTCTCCTGAATAGCTGGAACTACAGGTGCCTAGCACAATGTCCGGCTAATTTTTTCTATTTTTTTTAGTATAGCTGAGGGTCTTCTTTTTGCTCAGGCTGGTTTCAAACTCCTGAGCTCAAGAGGTCTACCCACCTTGGCTTCCCAGAGTGGTAGGATTACAGGAGTGAGCCACCGTACTCAGCCTTCATTTTTTCAAGGTTTGGGTGCTAGAAAGAACTTCTCTTGAATTGTCTTTGATCAGCTTCATGTAACAATGTTTGATTACTTAGGTGAAGAATGTGAGGCCCAAAACACAGCCTAAAGGTAGGATATTTACTTACTGACATTTCCAACTCTCTTAAAGCATCAACGCCACTCTTCGTATAGAGTGCAACTGGACATTAAGATAATAGTGGATGCTTTCTAATAGTACTCAAAGTTATGTTGGATTTTGTGACATAATTCACATGTCTTATTTCACTGCTACTGAGTTAATAAACTTAAGTTTTCATGTCCACTTGTGGGAAGTTGGGAGTATAAACTGGAGGATATATCTATGCTTTAAGTTTTATGGAAGTTTACTGAGTTTTTCCTGGTATTGTTGACAACTGAAGAAAAGCATAAATAGCAATTGGCTAACACTGAGGCATCAGGACTACCCCTTACTGCATAGCTTATTTTATTTTATTTTATTTTTGCATAGCCAATTTTAGATACAACAAAAGAGAAGATGAATAAATGTGTTGATGAAACCATTCCTAAAATAATTTTTTAGAAAGACTAAATTAGTGGCAGTGCCCAAAGCTCAGTTGGTAGGATACTGGCCACGTACACCAAGGCTGGTGGGTTTGAACCCGGCCCGGGTCTGCTAAAACAGCAATGACAACTGCAAAAAAAAAAAAAAATAGCCAGTCATTGTGGTGGGCACCTGTAGTCCCAGCTACTTGGGTGACTGAGGCAAGAGAATTGCTTAAGCCCAAGAGTTTGAGATTGCGATGAGTTGTGATGCCACGGCATTCTACCCAGGGTGACAGCTTGAGACTTTGTCTCAAAAAAAGAAAAATAGAACAAATTAATTTGAAGAGAGGTAACTAGTAACTTTTTATTGTCACCTTCTATAAATCTGTCTTTTTCTTTATCTTACAGTATTTACTACTAAATTATTACATAATTCGCTTACTTATTAACTTTATTATTTGTTATCTATTCTCTTTCACCTCATCTAAAATGTGATATGGAAGAAAACTTTGCTTTATTTACTGGTGAATCTCAAGTTCCTGATGCATAGTGGGTGCTCAAAGAACTGTTACTGAACAAAAGAACAAATGAACATATTGAACTGAATTTTCTAGTTTTGTTGTTATTATTATTCGATGTAGTTGAGCCTTTCCATGTCACCTGTGTTAAAGTTTGATGTCTTCCTTTCTTCTGTTTGCAATGCTAAATCTTACTTTCAGAACAAAATTCTTCTATTTGTTCAATTTAGAGCCTCTTTCATGGTATTGACTTTCCTTAGTTGTTTTAAAAACCTTGCAATTATATGGGGGCTGGCTCTGATTATAGGAGATGTTTCGGGTACTTATTAGGGAAGGGCAGGCTGTAATTTCAGGTGAGGCGTGCATTGTGTCCCAGTAGCTCCTCAGTCTTTTTGTTACAGCGAGCTATCTGGGACACTGCCCTGCCTCCCCAGCACACATTTGCTGCTCTGGCTTCTGTGTAAATTGGCTGTGTGTTCTGCTCAGCCCAAACAGGAGGAGCAGGAGGCACTGACCTACACAGCTGCTCTGAATATAGTTTCCAGACTAATCACTCTGACTCCCTCTGGTCCCTCTCCCACTGATTGTATCTTTTGCCTCCAAGCCTGGAGCACACCCAGAAGAGTTCTTAGCTCCACAGCCGTCTTCTCTGGGATATGATGTGGTCTTTGGGTTTTCTTTTCAATCAGGTTCCATTTACTTAGAGGCAGATTTACCATGAAACCAGAGAAGCTTCAGGTTTCCTCATGTGCATAGTTCCCTTCCAAGGCCTAACAAGTACCTACAGGTGCATACACAATTTTGCATTATTTATCTTAAAAAGGACCTCCCAAATCATATACACCTTACGGCCCACAAAACCTGGCTCTGTCCCCTCCATATGCTTTTGACCTTTGGGGAATTTTTAAAAATTTTGGGTCTACAGATGGGATTCTATCACGTTTTCCAGTTAGGTTTTGGGGTATTGGAAGGGAAGGTAGGCCCATGTGCTCAGTCTGACATTTTGATATGACCCCCTTTTCTCTTTTAAATTATTTCTAATCTGCCTTCTGTACCTTTCACTCTTTCAAAACTGCTCTTCCTGAGATCATCCTGGCCTCCATGTTATTAAATCAAACGATACTGTTCAGTCTGCATCTTATTTGATTTCTAATTAGAAATCAAACTCGTATTTAGAGTGCTTGAATACTTCTTCTTCTTTTTTTTTTTTTTTTTTTTTTTTTGATACGGAGCCTCAAGCTATCTCCCTGGGTAGAGTGCCATGGCATCACAGTTCAGAGCAACCTCCAACTCCTGGGCTCAAGGGAGTCTCCTGCCTCCGCCTCCCAAGTAGCTGGGACCACAGGCGCCCGCCACAACACCCGGCCATTTTTTGGTTGCAGCCATCATTGTTGTTTGGCGGGCCCGGGCTGGGGATTG
>CAUYQV010178015.1:0-48474 GCA_963574575.1 Galagoides demidoff
ACAGCTCATAGCAACCTCCAACTCCTGGGCTCAAGGGAGTCTCCTGCCTCCGCCTCCCAAGTAGCTGGGACCACAGGCGTCCGCCACAACGTCCAGCCATTGGTTGCAGCCATCATTGTTGTTTGGCGGGCCTGGGCTGGGGATTCGAACCCGCCACCTTAGGTGTACGTGGCTGGCACCTTAGCCGATTGAGCCACAGGCGCCAAGCCAGTCCCAGCTACTTTAGTGGCTAAGGCGAGAGAATTGCTTGAGCCCAAAAGTCTGAGGTTTCTGTGAGGTATGACGCCAGGGCACTCTACCAGGGGCAACAAAGTGAAACTCTGTCTCAAAAAAATAAAAACAATAAAAATAAAGACTAAAATCCCAGGCAGCACCCATAGCTCAGTCAGCAGGGCACTGGCCACATATACTGAGAGTGGTGGGTTTAAACCTAGCCCCGGCCAGCTAAAAAAACAACTCTGCAACTGCAACAAAAAAGAAATGACCAGGCGTTGTGGCAGGCGCCTGTGGTCCCAGCTACTTGGGAGGCTGAGGCAAGAGAATCACTTAAGTCCAAGAATTTGAGGTGAGCTGTGACACAGCCAGGGCGACAGCTTGAGACTCGCTCAAAAAAAAATAAAAATAAAAAATAAAATCCTATGGGGTTGGGAGGTTCCAAGGTAAAAAATATAGACAAGTTTGGGTATAGGGGAGGCCACCCAGTCTGTGCAGGACTGCAAACCCTAATGGGTTATTCAGAGAAGTGGAGGGGGGAGGGTGATGGCACACTGGATACCCTATCCTTTCCCCCCCTCCCCCGCCCACAGCACAATTTCCTCAGTAGGGGCTCAGCCATCACTGGCTGGACAGCATAGTCTGTGGGTCAGCAGTGCCAGTGTCAGACCAGGCAGGATGCACCATGTGGGGGAACTTTCGGTGTTTGTCTCACCACATTATGTGGGTAAGTCAATTCGGCATTGCCTTGTGCCTACCACGCATACCTACCCTCAGCCCTCTGGCCTCAGGAAAGTGCAGTGGGTAGAGGGTGGGAAGTGGATGAGACTGTGCAGAGGGTTTGGGTACAGCCTATATGGAGAACAGATTTCACCCCGAGAGGTCAACAGTGAGCTTCCCCTGAGCACTGCCCATCTGCCTGGCTGCCTGTGTCTGTCCTCAGCCCAGCTGGGCAGTGGGCAATTGAGGTGGGGGATGAGCTGCCTTCAGGGGGAGGGTGGCAGGGCCTCAAGGCAGGGTGGGGCCAGGAGGTGGGTATAAATAGCCCCTGGCCCAGCTATGAAGGCCTGGCCTGCCCTCCACCTCCCCCTCACCAGCTGCTGGTGCCAGGCAGTGCCCTTGCCCCCTTGGGAGCCTGGACACCATCTCAGATTGTAAACATAGGAACTAACTTCCTTGACGGAACTGAGAAGTCTTGTCCTGTGTGGAGGTGGAACCTCCGGATGCCTGGAGACCTGGCCAACCAGGGGCATCAGAGTGGCCTTTCAGGAGTGTTCCTTCATTCCTTTCCTTGGCTTCAGGAATCAGCGAATACTTACAATGTGCCTGGCCCTTTGGAAGGCAAGAGCGTTGGTGTGTGCATGTGTGCGTCTGTATGTGTGCACGTGTGTGTGTGTGTGTGTGTGTGTTCTGAGGGCAGGGGTTGGGAAACAGTGGGAGGAGACACAAACTTATACCAGGCAGGCCAGATGGAATTGGAAATAAATCCGATCGGTACTTTACAATAAAGTTTGAATAAGGTTTAGGAAGAATATAGAGGGAGGAGAGGTGACTTCTGTCTGGGAGCTCTTGACAGTCTTTGGAATGGAACTCCTGAGCTCAGGCAATCCACTCGCCTCGGCCTTGAGCCAAAACTTTTGAATGGAGTATCCTGGAAATATCCTTTTGCCCTTGCCCTTTGTATTACCTTGAACCCTCAGCCAGAACAGAGATGTCTTTGTCCATCTATGCCTATGAGGATGGAGCTCTGATCAGTTATCCTTGCCAGCACTGGATGGGAAGGGGCTCTGACAATTCTGATTGTCCTAGCAAGTTGGGGATGGGAGAATGGGAGGAAAGAAGTTGTTGACAAGGCAGGGGACAAAGTGCTGGGGACATCGCCCAAACCCCTTGTAACCACAGCAACCACCATTAATCGAGGGCTTCCTCACAGACCCTGTGATGGATTATATCACTCATTCCTCCAATTATGTTCATGATGCAGATGAAGAAACTGAGTCACAAGGAGGTTAAGGAAATCGCTTGAGACCAGCAGCAAAGAAACGGCCAAGCTGGATAAGAGATGGCACCCTGGCTCCCAGAAGCCCAGTTGGTGGGACCTGGAAAGAGGAAGGAGACAAGAGTTTGGTAGGAGGATGAACTCATCCTCTCTGAGGCTAGGAAGCAGGTCTCAGGGGATAGCATACTTGGAGTCAGACAAAACCAGGGTTTGAATTCTGGCTCGGCCACTTCCTTGCCAAAGTCACCCAACTTCTCTGTGCTTTAGTTTCCTCATTAAAATAGGGATAACAACACAGCCCTGCGGAGTTGTGAGGAGGAGGAGATTGCCCCTGTGCAGCGGGAAGGACCCCCGGGGCTTCTTCCTGGGGGCGTCTGGGACCTCTCAGGCTTCTGTAGCCAACTAAGCATGCCCACCAGTGCCCAAGGTCAGGTGCTCTGGGGAGCTGGGGAGACCCTCCCGGACCCCTCTGGGAGGGACTGATGAAACCAGGGGGCCCCTTGGAGAGTCAGAGTGATGAGCAGCCTCACTGACAGTGGAGTGGAAAGCCAGAGGGGTGCCTCACTCCTCAGCCCCCCTCCCCCCAGTGGGAGACAGCCAGCCTGGCACCAGGCTGCTGTCTGTGGACCTCTGCTTTTCATCAGTAAAGTGGGCTTTGTGCTCTCAGGGCTCAGCCTCCAGCTTAGCTCGAGGGTGCCCAGGGCTGTGGAAGGTGCCAGCAGGTGTAAGGCAAAGGCTGGGAGAGGGAGAGGAAGGAGGGGAAGGGAAGCAGTGAGAGGGGAGGGGAAGGGCCCCCCAAGTGCTTCTTGCACCAGCTTCAGCTCCCTGCACCACCCCAGCTGTCCCATATGGAGCTTTGGGTCCTAAACACCATAGGGGGCAGTGGGCCGGCCTACGCTTCTTCTAAATTAGGTCTTCTCTTGAGCTGCCCATCCAGGATGGTGCCATGCTGAGTTGTCTACACTGAATCCTTGCTCCATCCCCTGTGGTTGTAGGGAGGCTGGGGCAGCTGGCAGGACAGGGCCATGTACCCAACAGGGCTCTCGGTTCAGCAGCTCTAGCCCCCTAGGGCAAAGGCTCAGCTTTGAGGCCCAGGGTGCAGATGCACCAGGCCTGAAGCCCTGCCTCCCCCTACCCCATGCCAGGATACTAGCAGGCATTGCCCAGAGGGCAATACAGCCCAGTGGTTTGCCCCATGGGCCCTTTAGTCAGAAGACCTGGGTTCCAATGAGCAACTCCTTGGCAGTACTGTGGTCTGGCCTGGTTAATCAACCTGCAAGTCTCAACCCTAAACCAGTGTTCTAATAATGAACCTATTATGTGCTACAGTAGGTATGAGGCAAACCCAAGGAAAGGGCTCAGTCCAGTGCATGCCACAGAGGAAATCAGTAATTAGGCATTAGCAGTGATAAGTCAGGATTTCTGGCTATTCTTCCCCTGCCCCAAATAAATAAACAAGTAGAAAAACAAGGGCCTGCCTCTCCTGCTAACAATTGAGCCCAGAGATAGCCCAGGGAGGGGGGGCACTGTGTCTTTTCATGGTGGCCAGAAGGCTTTGTTCCTTGGGATCTCTGTGAGTCAGTTAAGGCTGACAGCAAGTTCACATCCTGGGGAAAGCACACAACACATTCTGATCTACCACAGATCTGGCACCAAAGAGCCTTGGGCATGCTAAATTGCTCTCCAGGACAGTGCCTGTGGCTCAAAGGAGTAGGGCGCCAGCCCCATATATCGGAGGTAGTGGGTTCAAATGTGGCCCCAGCCAAAAAAAAAAAAAACTAAAATAAAATAAAAACAAATAAATATAAAACTTGCTTTCCAAACCTCAGCTTCCTCATCTGGGAGATAGTGACATTTTACGTGTTCAAGGATTGATCAGTAATGTAGCAAGTGGTAAAGTGCGTGGCACACAGTACAAGTTGACAAATGGCAAATGTTTGGTTCACACCTGTGTCTAGCCCAGAAGCTTTGTGTGATATTTCCTGATCCACCCCTAGGGTCCTCTCCTGGATCCTCTTTCCAAGGTTTCTATCCATCAGGTTTTTATTTGTTTGTTGTTTGTTTGGGTTTTTTGAGAGTCTCAAGTTGTCGCCCTGGGTAGAGTGTTGTGGTATCACAGCTTACAGCAACCTCAAACTCTTGGGCTTAAGTGATTCTCTTGCCTCAGCCTCCCAAGTAACTAGGACTACAGGTGCCTGCCACAATGCCTGGCTATTTTCTGATTGTAGCTGTCCTTGTTGTTTGGCAGGCCCAGGCTAGATTTGAACTCAGCAGCTTCGGTGTATATGGCTGGTGCCCTAACCGCTTGAGCTGCAGGTGCTGAGCCTGTCCATCAGTTTTTGTGAGAGCCTTGACCTAGGCCAGTGCCAGACCAAAAGCCTTGGTCAGGGCTGAATACAGAGGAAGAGGGGATGGGTCCCCATGTGCTTCTTCCAGCTCTGGCTGCTCCTGACACAGGGCTAATTGCAATTGTCCTTGAAGCCCACTGAGACCCATGTATCGTTTTCTCAGCTTCTGCCAGAAAATGTCATTTCTGCTGTTCCCGTGCTGAGGGGGAGGAAAGGTAAAGTGGTGATTCCTGCGGTACACTGGTTTCCTAGTATTTTTAACTTTCTCCCTACACAAGACCATTCCTTCTATCGGGTCTATAAAACCTGAGAGAGGTTGACAGGATATTGATTGAAAAATGAGGGGCAGAAGAATGGGGTGACTTGACCAAAGTCACATGGTATTGGGTGAGGGGAGTGAGGGTTGAGATCTTTGCCCTCTTGACCCTGATCTCAACTTGTCTGGAAACAAAGCCACACTTCAGTCTTAAGTGAGAGAAGAGGTGCAGCTCTAGAAACTTCTAGGGAACTGCAAAGATGGTCATGGAGGCCCTGGTGGACAGGAGACCTGGTGCAAGCTTGCAAGCTGTAGATTCTTTGTGTGTGTGTGTGGGGTGGGGGGGGAGAGGGACAGGAGGCCCTGGGCTGGGCTGGCAGCATCTATGGAAGAGGCTGAGGGGCACTGCCACAGGCGAGGTGTGTGTGTATGTGTTTGTGTGTGGGTGCGTAAACATGAACACAAGCAAGGGCAAGCTCCCTCTGGGACTGATGCTTCTCTGCTTTTTATGAGATGCTGCTTTCTTCTCATGAGTTACGGGAAGTCTCCATATGGCCCCAGAATCTGGAACTGCCTAAGAGATTGCCCAGCCCAACCCTTTAATGCTCATCGGGGAAACTAGATCCAGAGGCTGGAAGTGACTCAATCTGGGTCCCAAATACCATCTTTGCAGTCCAGGGTTCTTCTTATGGCACTACATTGCCCTCAAGAATCTCCATGAGAGGTTTCTCCTCGTCCCATCCCCCTGCAAGCTAGATAGGCCTGGAGGGAGGGCGCCTTGAGGGGCAGCATGCTCCTGATGTCAGAGGTAGCATGTTTAGGTGCCAGGTTCTTAAGCCCTCCATTCCTCCACCTACTCCAGAGGACTCACAAAGAAACAGTGCCCGTGACGGGCTGCATGCTTTGTGCCTACAGTGCCACTGCTGTCTGTCTGCCTGCAGGTCCTTGGCCCTGGGCCAGCAGTACACATCTCTGGGCTCACAGCCCCTGCTCTGCGGCTCCATCCCAGGCCTGGTCCCCAAGCAACTGCGCTTCTGCCGCAATTACATCGAGATCATGCCCAGCGTGGCTGAGGGTGTGAAGCTGGGCATCCAGGAGTGCCAGCACCAGTTCCGGGGCCGCCGCTGGAACTGCACCACCATAGACGACAGCCTGGCCATCTTCGGGCCTGTCCTTGACAAAGGTACTGTCCCCAGGCCGAGTGGGAAGTGGGGAAGGGACTGGGTGAGGAATGGGTGTCGGGAGCCTGTGCCCTAGCACTCTAGTCCAGGGTCCCCGGGACAAGGTGATAAAGATAGTCATGGCCAGGGCGGGGCCTCCATGCAAAGTGGGTTGAGTCCCTCTCTGGACAGTTCCAGGTTGTCACCATGGCTGCTACACTTTCCCAGGTACTGGTGGACCTGGACAGCCTGAGATTCGTCAGGGTCCAGAGATCTGAGGGCAGGCACCACGGAGACCACAGCCTTCCTCCCTGGCTTGCCCAGAAGTGACTCTAAGCTTTGATGTGGACACTTGCCACATTTTCCCAATGTTGTGTTAAGTGCTATGCAAATACTGCTTTGGGACAGGGTGGGAGACATTGCCACCCTTAGGACCCTCCTGTATACAAAGGAATCGGCATCATAAAGACTGTATTGAAAATGGGCGATTCTTTGCAGAACATCAGTGCCCAGAAGGGTAATGACCCTAGCTGGGCTGGCTACGACCAGAGCTTTGCCACCCAAACCAGACCCTGGCTTTCCTTCCTTTCAGAAAAGAGGCTGTTGACAGGAGCTGCATTTACAGCTAGAAAGAACTAGGGGCTGAGAGCCAGTTGGAGGGTGGGGCACAGAGCGGGGGATGAGATGACACCCCCATTTTAGAGTACAACTTACCTGAGTCTCAGGTGCACCGGGGTCTGGCCAACCTACAGGCAAAATGCTGGCTATTGTCATGGGACAGAAGGGTAATTAGCAAATCAATGGATGATGACTATGTTTACGCTTCTATTACCGAAGCTAATTATTCCTTGTTGACATAAAAGGTCTGGCCTCTTAATTGGGGCCAAGTGGCGGCGGTTTGCATTTCAAACCTGATCTTGTCGGTGTGTCAGTCTCATCGCTTTCCGGTGCCCCTCCTCGGGCCAGGTAGCTCTTAGCCCAGCAGCCTTGCGTCTAGACGCGCTCCCCAAAGCGAGACTCACCTTCGGATTGCTCTGCCCTCTCGGGACATTAGCAGGGAGAGTCGGGCCTTTGAGCGTGTTACCCATTCACCAGGGGCTTAAGGTTTAAATCACCGTTGTAGGTTCTGGCAGACGCCCTCACTCCCACATTTTGAGAGGACAGGTTTGTGTTGCAGGGAGGGGTTGTGAGCGCGGTATATGTCATACACTTTGGGGAATTTGCTGATGGCCACGGAGTAGGTGTTCCGCGTGCACACACACGCGCCCCAGTACCCGGTGCGCAGAGTCGGGGCGGTGATCCCGGGTTCGAACCCTGCCCTAGGCCCACGTTCGTACTCCGCCTCTGGCGAAGCCGCACCCCCGCTGGGTGAGCGGAGCCGGGTTAATCTCTGCCCTCCGCCTGGAGCCCCGCGGGTGTCTGGGAGTCTGTCTGCTCCTGGGCGCGCGCCTTCCCCGCGGCCAAGGACGACTCCTCCGGGCGGAGCGCAGAGGACAGGCCCGCTGAGGACTGCCGCCGGCTAGGGGCTCGCACTGCACCGCGAGCCGGGGGGAGCTGGGGTCGGCGGCCGGAAAAGGAGAGGCCGCGACGGCGGGGCACAGGCGGCCGTGCGGCGGCCCAGAGGCCGCTTCCCCCGGGCGGGGCGAGGGCGGGCGGCCCGTCGGGGGCTCCGGCGGCTTGAAAAGGGCCCAGCGCCGCCCCCCACCGCGCGGCCCGGCCCCGCGCCCGCTGCGGCCGCCGCGCCATTCACACGCCCTCTGGCCATTCGGCGCGGCGCGGGGGCGGGGGGCGCCGCTTCAATGGGGATTTCGCGGCCCGGCGCCGGGGCTGGGGGCGCGGCCCGGCCGCGGGAGCCGCCCGTTGCTACGCGGTGGCGGCCGGCCCGGCGGCCCGGGCCTGGCGGCCGCATTATCCGAGTAATGCGGTGTGACACCGCGCGAACAAAGGCGGATTGACCGGCCCAGCGGGCCCCGCCGGACGGGGACCGACACAGCGGGGCTGTCAGCGCCGCTCCCAGGCTAATCCCCGCCCCGCCCCCGCCGCCCCCGCGTCCCCGGGGCTGGGAACCGAGCGCAGCCAGCGGTCGGGGCGCCGCAGCCACCACGAGAGGCCGCGCGCCGGCCGGAAGCGAGGGGCTGCCGCCCCACGAGCTCGCCCACGCTCCCCTCCCACCGGGCGCGAGGGCCGGAGAGGCCGGGATGGGGGCGAGAATTGCGGAGCGGCGGGGAGCCCGGGCCGGGATCAAACCCGGCGCAGAGTCTCAGGCCTGGCCGCTTTGGTCAGCCGTCGGCCGGGGCAGCGCAGGCTGCAGTGCGCACGCGGGCAGACTCCGCTCTGCACTCCCAGCCAGCCTGTCAGTGCGAGGACGGACCCTCTGCCGGTGGCTCATGAGGGCGCTGGGGTCAGAGGAGGGGCAGCACTCTGCGGAGCTGTGCTCTCCTCCCGCGCTCAGGACGATGGACATAGCCCAGGAAGGAGGCGGGAGCCCTGTCTTGTAAGCCCAGCCCGGGGTCTTGCAACCTGAAGGTGGCAAGTCACTCCCTGACTCTGGGGTCGAGCCCGGAAGGAGAGAGGAGAGAGACGGTTGGACTGCAGTTCTTGCCGGCCTTTGCCTCCTTAATTGCCAATGTCTGTATCCATAAAATGGGCCTGTAGTAAAACTTTCTGCCTCATCCAGTTAAGAGGATGAAATAGATTAAAGCACAGGAAACCGAATTTGGTGCATATCTCAGCCCCTAGGAGTGGTTATCGTTGTAATGAGGGTGGAGGAGAGCCCCAAGAATTTCCCCTTTTCCTTCAGGGGACTGTGGGACAGAACAGAGGGACACCTGTGTCGCCACCCTGGGAGGGGCTTGGCCTCCTCAGTCCAAAACCCCTGGTCTAGGTGGGAGGCAGGAGAATGGGGAGAGGGAGGCTGAGGCACGGACCCCTGCCTTCCTGGTCAGGAATCCTAGAGGCAGGGAGAGGCTGTATCCATTCTACAGAGAGGGTACTGAGGCTCAGAAAAGGAGAGAGTCTGCCCAAGTGCATCTGGATGGGGAATAAGGTGACTTGGGTGGGTTTAGGCTGCAGGTTCCTAGACCTCCTTCCCCGCAGACTTGAAGCTGTCTCAGGAAGGGCAGGGCTCGGGCCTATGCTGGGGTCCCTTGTGCTTGGAGAGGTGGAGGACAGGGGAGCCTGGGGCCAGGACACAGTGTGGCTACCTTATCTCTGTAGCATCCTGCTAGATTTGTGGTTTCTGCCAATTTCTGATAGGCTCTGTTCTGCCCGGTAGCACAGTTGAGGTGCTGGGCTAACTAAGTAGCAGCTGGGACCTCAGTTTGCTCATCTGTAAAGTGGGGATGCCCACTAGAGTCTGGACCAGTCAGAGTGCCTTGGGAGGGCTCCATGCTTCTTCCCTGGCCTCTTCCCTGCCAGCTGGGAAGGTCGAGGCAGAGCAGGTGCAACCCAGGCTGGGGCCTGAAAGCTGCCCTCCCACCCCCATTCCCTCCCCTCAGCCACCCGAGAGTCGGCCTTCGTGCATGCCATCGCCTCAGCCGGTGTGGCCTTCGCTGTCACGCGCTCCTGCGCCGAGGGCACTTCCACCATCTGCGGCTGTGACTCCCATCATAAGGGGCCTCCGGGTGAAGGCTGGAAGTGGGGCGGCTGCAGCGAGGATGCTGACTTCGGGGTGCTCGTGTCCCGGGAGTTTGCTGATGCACGTGAGAATAGGCCAGATGCACGCTCGGCCATGAACAAGCACAACAACGAGGCGGGTCGCACGGTGAGCTGCGGCCGCCCTAGTCCCGTGCCCCAACCTTGCTGGGAGCCCTCCCTGGACCCCTTCCCTAACCCTGGCCCTGCCTTTCCTGGGCTGGCCTCACTTCCCACCCCCTCTCTTCTAGCAGCCCTGTGTGTCCTGGGCTCCCCTCCCCCATAGTCACTCCTTCTGTCTACCCTCCTTCCTTCTTGGGCTGTTCCTGGTCTCATCTGGGGATAAGTGTCCCTGGGAATGTGACCACCCCCTGGGAGCAGGCATCCGCTGCCCATCCTGTGCATTTGGCTGGTCATGTAGGGCTGTGAAGTCCCCAGGGCCTGGTTTTGAATTCAGCTTCCACCCCTTCCTTTGGGTAAACGACCTAGGATGAGTCTCCTAGCCTCAGTTTCCCCATCTGTTAACTAGGGATAGCCTATTTCCTAGGGCTTTGAGAAATGGACACGATGTTTGCCAGTGCTTCAGGTGTGAAGGGGAGGGAAGCGGTTCTCCTGGTGCAGAGGCTGGGGGAAGGGGCAGGTGGGGGCAAAGGAGGAAGGTGAGTCTGGGGACCAGCTGCCACTCCTCTTCCCCAGACCATCCTGGACCACATGCACCTCAAGTGCAAATGCCATGGGCTGTCGGGCAGCTGTGAAGTGAAGACCTGCTGGTGGGCCCAGCCTGACTTCCGTGCCATCGGTGACTTCCTCAAGGACAAGTATGACAGTGCCTCAGAGATGGTAGTGGAGAAGCACCGTGAATCCCGAGGCTGGGTGGAGACCCTCCGGGCCAAGTATGCGCTCTTCAAGCCACCCACTGAGAGGGACCTGGTCTACTATGAGAATTCTCCCAACTTTTGTGAGCCCAACCCTGAGACGGGCTCCTTTGGCACAAGGGACCGGACTTGCAATGTCACCTCCCATGGCATTGATGGCTGTGATCTGCTGTGCTGTGGTCGCGGCCACAACACGAGGACGGAGAAGCGAAAGGAGAAATGCCACTGCATCTTCCACTGGTGTTGCTACGTCAGCTGCCAGGAGTGCATCCGCATCTACGATGTGCACACCTGCAAGTAGGGAGCCAGGTAGGGTGCGGGCTGGGAGCGGGGACCCTGGGTGCAGGGCCCTGGGTTCATCTCCTTTTCTTGAGGGCCCCATTCTATTTCTGAGCCATCCGAGACACACGTTTCCACAGGCAAAGTAGGAAGCCGGGATTTCCCAAGCTTCAGTGGGAATGATCCTTGGGCAGTGACTTGGTGGATTACATGATGCAGAGGTGATAGCCAAGTGTGTGCACAGAAATCACAAGCAATTGATTAAAATTCATAGACAAGTTAGTTAATTATGAACCAGATCAAATTATTGCACAACCACTAGCTATCATCCTTGAGCATCTGTGGAGCCAAAAGAGGGACACTGAAAATGGGAGCCCTGATGTCTGGTCCCAGCTTGGTCCCTAACTTTCTGTTCTTTCACTTCTCTGGGCCTCAGTTTTCTTACTGTAAAATGATGGGGTTAAAATGCCTGAAATAGTAAGCTCAAAGTCTCTTTGACTCCTGGGGCAGAGTCATCTCGCATCTACCTTGACCTCAGAGGGCAAGTTTTTGCACAAGCATGAATCCTGCCAACCTCAGGGGGTGGGTGGGGGAAGCGGTGCATCAGCCCATATCCTGGCAGATCTGAAGCTGGGGTGGAGCGGGGAGCACTCTCACCGCGTTTATGGATGATGATGGGGAGGAGGAGGGGTTCAAGTTCAGAGTGACTGTGATGAGTAATCGAGGGATCAAAGGCTGGTGGATTATGTTCCCAAGCTTCCCAGAGGTGGCCTGCGTGGGAAGCACTGTGCATGGTCTTTGGACATGCAGAACCCCAGGATAGGTCAGTGCTGACATGGAGTGGTCCTGCAGCCTTGGGTTTCTCTGGCTGCTGTGCCCTTTCTCTTTTTCACTCTGCTGAGAAGGAGCCTTGTGCATCAAGGCATCAGCATGGGTTTGGGAATGAGGCCCAGCCGTGGTCCATCTTCTACCACTTGCCATGTGACTCAGCCAAGATATTCCTCACAGACCTGTTTCCTTATCTGTTATCCTCTCCAGAGGTACTGTGAGGAACAAAGGAGAGAACCTTGGGGACAGGGCTTGGTTCATTGAGAAGCACTTTCCTGCTGGGTCCTTGCTGGCTGGGGCAGTGTTAGGGGAGAGCAGCCAGTAACAGGGTAAGCACCTACTCGTTCAGTGATGCTTTTCAACATGGGGCACCTTGGAGCTGGTGGTGCACGTCTGTGTTGTAGAGGGTGGGGATAGGGCAGGTCCATTTGAGACAGGGGAGGTACATTGTGGGAATAGCTGTCATTGAGGGGCAACTCTACCTATCTGGGAAGTCCCCTGGTGTCGCTCAAGTGATGCCATGGCAGGGACAGTCCAGAAAGGTAGCAGGAGGCACTACCTTTCCTGAGGTTTGAAGAAAGCAGTGTGGGTAGTGGAAAGAGGACAGAGGTGAGTCCCAGCTCCACTATGTGCCCTCTGCCTCCTAAGCTTGGACCCCTAGTTCCCTCACCTTTCCATTGGTGGTAATAAAAGCTGAAGTCAGCTAACGGATGTGAATGTTTCTCTGAACGTATGCTAAAGAGAGTGTGACAAATACCATCAGAGAGCCATGACATGGGACAGTCATTGTGCAAAGAAATAGCATTGTCACTTAGTTTTATTTATGGCTTTTCAAAATGATAGAGGAAAAGTCAGCGGATGAAAGAGACCTCACAGGCCAGTGGTGGCAAGCCAGAGGGGAAGGAATGTTTGAAGACCACAGTGGCCACCTTCCTTTGATGTTCACTATGGCCGGCCAGGGGCAACACGGTGTCCCCACTATCAACTGGGACGTAGCTCTGGTGATTCTGAGAAGGGGCTGTGTGGGGACAGCAGAGTTGTAAAACACTAACACTGCACAGGGCCTAGAGGGCTTGCCCATTCTGGATGGGGACATTGAGTTAGCCGCCAAGGCTTTCCCTGCCTCCAGAAAGCTCCATAGGTTCATCTTGTGGAGGCCACAGCAATAGCCCAAGCTCCAGGAGTGGCTTCAAGGGGGCAGGGGGGGTCCCAGGCACAGACCCTTGCAACTCTGCTCTAGCACTTCCCCTTGTGGGCCCCTTGTAGACAGGTAAGATCAGCCAAGCGAGGAGCGAGGTGCGGGGGTTGGCCCTCTGTATCCAAAAAGTCCTCCCACGCCCATCACTAGGTCTTATTATGGGGTAGGGCTTATATTTAACAAATGCGTAGAAATCTTGCTAGGGCTTATTTTGAGGGTAGGTCTTATTTTTGGGGAAACACGGTAGTTACTGCTTGCTATCTGATCATCCATGCAGCTATCTGATCACTATGCAGGCAGGTAGGAGCTGACAAACAAGCTGGGAGGGGCCCCAGGTGACAGAGCCTCTAGCTCTTCTCTTGGCTGCTCTGTCAGTCTCAGCCACAGAGCAGGCCATGTGCCCTCCACGCCCTTGGGTGAGAGCCCCTGTCAAATGGGCTTAGGCCACAGGAGGAGCATAGATTCCGGCCTGGGTCCTATAGGTGTGGGGCAAACACCTTTCCCATCACTTGTAGCTCTGGTCCAGTGTCTCTGTCTAACCATCGATTTGGTATCTTAGCATTGGCGCCTTGCAGGTGCCAGGTTTATTCCTTATTATTCTAATGTTGTGAGCATAGTGAGCTGAAAGTTCTGGACAAGAGTTGGGTGTCCCAAGTCCTAGATCTGCCCCTAATCCTTGGATATATCCCTTACATCTTCCTGAGCCTGTTTCTGCCAGTGTTGGCTCCCTAAAGGAGCTGGAGGATGTGGGAATGCCTGTAAAATTGCTTTGTGCCTGAAGTCCTTGGTGAGGTGGAACTGTGCAAATGGAGAAAATGGACACATTGGTGCTGGGGGGGGGGGAGGAGTTATTCATAATCAATTGAGCAATCTTCCCCGACAGCTCATTATCAAGCTATTTGGTGTGATATGAACACACAGTGTGTGCCTGGCACCAGCCCAGCCCAGCAGTTGACTGCAGGTTGGGGACTGGGCCCTCAGACTGGCCAGTCTCTCCCAGTCCCCGTGCCACATGAATTCCTGCATTGAGGCTAGAAGTGGGAGGGGGTATAGGATAGGGACTCAAAAGCCTCACCTTGCCTGTGAATCACGTAACCTCCCTTAGTGTAGGTCCCAGGGTGTAAGAGAGTATAGAGAAGCCACCCTTATCACTTCTAAGCGCAAGAGAAATGACCAATAGCCTCTGATCTTTGAGCCCCAATGGGTGTCCTCTGTGGGAAAGGAACTTACTCAGCCCCCATTCTAATTCTTCCTATTTATTTTCCCAAAGGGCGCTGGGAAGGGGTGAAGTGTGTGGCTGGGCACATTCAGTCCCATGGAAAGCAGGACCTGGAGCCGGGCTCAGCCCTCAGCGTCAGACAGCAAGGAATATGGACTGTCACCAGCTGCGTGTGGTAACTGACCCGGACCCAGCCCGCCCGTGACGGGGAGCCTCTCCTCCCCTTCTCTCATCTTAACGTTTCTCACCCTACTCTGGCTGGTGTGTGGTTTTTAAAGAACGGGGCTTTCTTTTTAGTTCTCTAGGGTCTGATAGGAACAGACCTGAGGCTTATCTTTGCACATGTTAAAGAAAATAAAAATGACAAAAAAATTCTGCTCCAACAGAACAGGCTGGGCTGATGTGAGCTCTTGGCCTGGCGGTAAAGACGTCAGCACGGGCAAGACTTCATTCCCAAACTGCTTCTTATGGTGACATTCCAGGATGCTTGTGAGGTGGGAGTTAGGAAGTAGGACGCACCCCTGCCGTCTCCTTTTCTCCATCTACTCCCGTTCGAACCCGATATACTTTTCACATTCTGATAAAAGCCATAGGTTTAGCTAGGATGAAGTGGTAGGGAGGTCCACGGCAGTTGTTAGAGTAGGATTTTGAGTTTTGAAGAACTGGCAGCTCAGGGTGGCCTGGTAAAGCCGTTTGAAGAGCAGCTGTGTGTTCTTCTCAGTCTCATTTTCTCTATAACCCTGTTCTGCACGAGAGGCAGTCTGATCTCAAACTCTTTTTCTACCATTCTGCAGTTTCCACCGCTAATGCAGTTCCTTTTTATTTTTTCATAGTGGACGTTGTAAATAGGTTATGTATGGGGGCAAGTCTTCTCCAGCTCAAATGGCTTCCTAAAGAAAGAAGCGGTGTCTTTGGAAGGGGCCATTCAATCCTTCCCAGCCCGGCTCACCTGCAGTCTCCATAAAAGCGACTCCAGGTAGAGCAGTTGGACTTGAGGTCACCTTAGTATAAAGTAGACAAAGGGTCAGTGAGAGAGTAGCATTCTATTCCCGAAATTCCACTTTCGTGCCTAGCAGATGGGGAGGATGAAAATCCCTTCGTTTCCTCTCCGGTAAGGACACGTCTCCCTGCACCCTTTGCCCTCTCGGGCCTGTGTGAGCAAACAGAAACGCCGACTTCTTCACCCCAGCACTTCCACCCTGGCCTGCATGCTGAGATAGCATCAATCCATGCTGTTACCAAGGATCTGGATTAGGCGTTCAAAGTGGGGCAGGCAATCCCTGCTCCCTTGGGTTAAGCATCTTGTGGCTGAGCTCTCCTTGATGTGCACTGGTCCTGCCGCGTGTCCTAGAGAGAGCTAGCAGAAAGGAGGTGAATGGAGTTGGCAATACCAGCTGATTCAACAACTCTGTCTTAAGGAGAATCAGATGGAAGAGATGCAGCAGGGGAACAGAGCAGAACAAAGATTTTTCCTTTTCTCCCTTCTCTTTGGGGTCTACCTAACCCTGACCTAAGATGCCGGGTCCATGATGATCTCCCGGCTGTGCTTGTGTGGGCAGGCTTGCCAAGACGGCCACTGGGAAGCCTGCCTGCGCTCTTGAATCTGCTGGCCTCAAGCTGGACTAAAGAGTCACATCCTACGCCCTCCACAGAGTCTGAAATGCCCCTCCCACGGATAACGCTTGCTTTAAGTGAGAATACTTCAGCAGAATGGATACAAAGTTTCAAAACAGTCTTTTCATATCTATGTATTCTATATTAAAAGTGATAAAGTCATGTTTCTGGGGCCTATTCAAGTAGCTGACAAGTAATTAATAATAGTACATGAGTGCATTGTAATTCTTCTCGCCGTAGTCAGGTGATAATAGTATCCAACGAAAATTTCCTACCAACCTGCTGTATCCAAAGTTTTGTAAAAAGTTGTAGAAGTTGTTGATCTTTTTGATTTTATATTCAAAAAGTCTCTTTTTATAAATATTATTTATTATACAATGTATATACCTTTGAGTTAACTAAGATTATATATTATATAAATATATATATATTTGGAGAAAATATATTTCATCATGCAGTTTTTTTCTGTTAAGTCATTAAAGAGAAGGTAAACAAACTTAAAATGGATACATTGTACAATGTGTGGAGTTTCCAGATTAATGCTTAGGAGGTCAAGAATATCGGATTCTGAATTTGGTGGCCTCAGCTAATTAAATGACCAAATTACGATCATTTCTTTTGTTTCCTAAACAAGGTCATCTGAGATGTGATGTTATGGACGGTAGGTCTGATCTACTATGGGGTTTTCAAAGTCAACTTCTAATAAGGAATTTCCAGTTTTAGGAAAAAACAACTTGGGCAGTAATTCATTTCACAGACTCAAGCCTGTTCAATGTACAAATTAATGTCATGGGTACTTCTAAAAGATGAGATCTCAGGCCAGCTGATCCTGGGGGTGGCCACTGCCTTAATCCTCCCCCCCACCACCTGTTTTCAACTCTATTGGGGAAATAGGATTTTCTCTATTGAAAATGAAACTTGACTGAAAACGATCCATCCCCTGCTAACTCCACTGTGAGAGCTAAGCTATAAGCAAGGTAGGTTGGTCAGTAGAAGATACGGCGTGCCCTCGGCTGTGGGTGGTCTGGAGCAAGTGGGTCATTTGAAGTTGTAGATTGGTTTGGGCAGGAAGGCTCTGTAGGTGGGCATCCTCTGGGGACTGCCACTTCAAAAAGAATCACCTGCAGCGCCTGAAGTTATGCCTTCTTAACAAGGAGATGCTGTAACTCAGCTACATGACCACAGACAACCCTTTAGTTTTCAGACCTACATAAAACGTTACCTTGTCTGGCATATTGTTTCAGAGAGCAGCTAAAATGTTTTTTTCTTTCTTTTCCTCCGGATCTACCTCTATTAGAAACAAATCTTATCCACCTCACTACATAGGAAAATAGTAACAACAGGAAAATAAAGCAGCCTGCATTGTGTGGTGGAGATGGGCTGCCTCGCCCTGAACCTCCATTCAGACCTTTAACCTGGCCAGTGGAGGTTCATGGGCTTTACTTTGCCTGTGATATGTGTCTATTTAGCTCCTGAAAAAAGTAAGCCATTAAAAACTGTTGTTTTTGCTAGTCAAGAAATTGGACATGTCATACAGATCTCTTCCTCCTCCTACCGTGCTGGTTATGTTTTATTTTACTTTTACATAAAGCTAATATAGGTTGAGTATCTCTTATCTGAAATGCCTGGGAGCATTAGAGAAGTGATCTGGATTTCAGTTTATTTTTGGATTTTAAAATATTTGCATATACATAATGCAGTATCTTGTGGATGGGACGCAAGTCTGAACATAAAATTCATTTATTTTTCGTGTGTATCTTACACACATAGCCTGAAGGTAATTTTATACAATACTTGATGATTTGGGGCACCAAAGGTTTGACCGCATTTTGACTTCAACCCATTACAGGAAGTTTCTACTTTCTAGCATCATGTCGGTGCTCAAAAGTTTTGGAGTCTAGCACTTTGGATTTTAGACTTTTCAGGTTGGCTGCTCAACCTGTACTCATCTGTCCCAGAATCCTGGGTCCTTTTTTTTTTTTTTTCAAACCTATAAGATGGCCAAATAGCTAAGATGGTCCCTACTCCTACTTATGAAGACCATTTGTAATCCTATCAATAATCATTCTGTGATTAAAGAGAATACAGCTTATGGCTGTGCTGGAACATTTAGTTTCTCCATAAGCATGACTAGTCTGCATTTACGAGTGAATTCAATTCAACAAAAAACATGGCTGCTACCCTATCGTTGTTTCTCTTACCTTAACAGCGAACTTTCTAGGAGGCAAAAATTATCTTACCATTAATCTTATACACCCAAAAGAGTGAGACAATCAGTTGTGTAGAGACTGTATGCTGGGAAAATTTTAAACGGGAGCCTTCCATGCAAATTTTGTCTTCACCTACTTCAGTTTCTTGCCGATCACAGGGCTATCTCCCACATCATAATGCCATGCGTGGTGTCTGTACCACACACGCCCTCTGTGGACGCATTTCCAGGGCTGTCTCCGTATAGCTTGCCAGCTGATGAGAAACTCTAAATCATTCTGCAATAACTTCTGAAATTTACATGCTTTTTTGAACTCACATACACACCTTTCCCAGCCACTTCTTTGAAGAGGCTGTGGCCCAAGTTGCCAGGCAATGAAAATGAAACCCTGCTTTCACCATCTTGTTTGGGCTGGGGTGGCTTGTGTATAGCTGAATCACTGCTTCAACTTGTCTGTTTATCAGGATTTGACTAGGATACACACTTGGACCTACGCCACGACTTTGTGACTGGCTGAAACTTTATTAAAGGGGAGGCTGTTCACTATAATTTTTAGGATATGAGAAGACAAACTTAAAGCAAAACATATTTCAGACTTTGACCACAATTATTACCATTTCTCTCAGTGTTTCAGTGAAAATATACAAATTCAGTAAGGATAAAATAACCTCCTCTGTTGAGCTTTCGATTACAAAAAAATAGCCAGCTAACATTTCCTTCATAGAGGAAGACGTGTAAGGTGGCAGCTTGTTGGTGTTTCCTTGCTGTCTCACCAGGCCGTGCTACAGTCTCATCTGCTCAGCTGCCCAGCAATGGCTTTGATGGATACTGGGGCAGCTTCGAGAACGCACCTTCTCAAAGCTATGTGGGGACCAGGTTAGCCTCCTCTTCCCCACAGAGGATTTCTGTGCTGCCTGATTTCTAGGCTGCCTCTCACCCTAACCTGAGCCACTGGTAAAAATTGGGGTTTAGGCTAATAGATCTGATAGCTCAGAAAAATGCAAACAATGTGAAGGATACCAAAATGAACCACATGAAGAAATCTCACCCAGAATATTTAAGTTCCTTCGTTTGTACGTTTCCCAGAAGGGAGTAATTCCAACCAAGAAACAACTTTTCAGTTTATTATTAGCCTCGCTTGTAGCCTTGGTACCTCAGTTTTTAAATAAGGTAAAATAAGTAAGCTGTGCATTAGCTTTTTGATATGCTAATGATGCTTTTCTTTTTCAACAATTATACTTTCTAAATAATTAAGACGGTTTTGAATAACATAATCCATCTCCGTATGCAAGTTGTAACAAAACAGGAGGGATTTCTTTGCTGAGGCCCCCATCAGTTATATATGTTGTTTTGTATAAAATACTGGGCTACAGAATGTTTTCAAGTAGATTTACTCTTTATTGCATTCCTTCATTTGAATTAAACAATATAATATTTATTTATACTTTTCAATATAGTTTTGGACAAAACACAAAGACATTAACCACATTTAACAAGAGACAAAAGTTAATACAATGTGTGCTGTTTTCACGAAAGGAGGAATCAGGATACTGGCCACCAGGAATCACAGAATTTCACAATACAATCCACTTCTTAAAAAGCCACAAAATAAGCTAGGGATGAAAACCCAACACAAAGTAGCTATGATACACAAGTCTTTAGCAAAAGCACACAGACAGCAAGATTTGGAGACGATCTGCCTTTTACCCTGGAGACAAATGACAGAGCCACAGCCAAGGGCCACTATGCTGACAAGCCTGGTAGGTGGTGAGTAGTGTGAGCACCTCGGGATGGCTTCTGAATGCTTGTCCTTCAACTTTAAGCAGCAATGGAGAAAGAGAGGCATGCTCCTTAAGTCTCATCACCAAATATGATGACCTAGTTAAATTCCTTCTAAGTCAGTCGGAAGTCACCCTCAAAAGGACTCAGAATTCTCCTTCCCTTTGGAAGGGACAGGGAAGGTGTTCACGAATTGGAATGGACAGTAAGGACTAAGGGAAGAGGGCTAGAAGATGGCTTATTTTTTTGGAGAATAGTGTTTTATTTAGATACTAAATAGTATAGATAATTTAAAATAAAGGAAGGATAAATTCTAAGGAAGTCATTAAGCTAAAGAAAAAAGAAAAGCAGTGATGCTAATAAGCTGATATTATACTAAAGAATTGACCCACTTAGAGTTGGACACTAATTAGTGCCGAGAGGTTTGTAAATTACTTTATTTTAATAACTCTTTTCTGTTTAGGGGTGTACATTTTTCCATACCTTTCACACGTTTTTAACAACATCTACCAAGCAGTAATTAGCATATCTCTTACCACAGAGCAAATTAGTTACATGAAGGGGAAGTCTCAGCCAACACAGTAATAATCTGACTTTCTATTAAGAAAGACCTCCTAATTGCAACTTGGAAACATCTCTGAAAATGACTGAGAAAAGCATTTTAGATATTCAGAGCCCTATTTTTTCAGACAAAGATAAAACCCAATTTTGTGGGGAAACCTTTACCAAATACCCAATTACCTTTAGTGTTAGCTCAGGAAAGCTGTAAGGATCACTGCACCCACACCTCGATTCACTGCTCCTGGCTTGTGTGTGGAAAGCCTACCTTCTAATAGGCCAAGTGTTATCCTGCAACATTCATTATATTTATTGAGAGTTTTTAGACGGTGATGGTGGCAAAGAGCTGAAAATGTGTAGTGTTCACAAGTACAGGATGTTTCCCACACAGAGAATGAATAAGAAGGAATCATGTGAGCTTGCATGGAAAGGTAAGCACAGCATTCTAAAGCAAGCCATACCTTCCACAAAATACTAGAATATCTCTGAGCATAAGGAAGGGAGTTTGATTGCACTAATCATGCAGAGCAAGTACGTGTTGAAGGTAGAAGACGTTCCGCTTAGTCCAGTATCTTGAGTAAGATGAGTGAAGATCCCAGGCCATCTTCACCTTGCTCACTTCCCTGGGTCACTGTGTGTTGCAAGTAGTCCGTTTTCAATCAAAGTCAAGGGGGCTACTGCAAAAGAAATACCCAAAACACAAAAAAACCCCAAATGAGGGCCTGCAAAAAGCCATTCATCACAAAATCACTAAAAGCTTCTTACTGTTTTTTTCTACATTTTCCACTATGCATCTGCTATTAGATAAGCATTTCACAAAAGAAAATGACCATAGCCCCATGCAAGCAGTTCCAATATATCTGTACCCTCAAGGTTTTCCCGCATTGAGACAAGGAAGGTTTGTGAAGCAGGACAGGGAAAGCAAACCAACAGTACAATCACCTTCCTTGCTTGGTCTCTCAGACCTACAACACAGCAAAGAACTCTAGTAAGTGGAAGCAAAATATCTAAGAAAGAAACTATCAAATTTATATGCATCACAGAGCAACTCTAAGAATAGGCATTGGGATTCAACAGAGTGGTTTGGTCGAGGGTCTTAAGCATTGTGTGTACTTACGCTCCTTCTTCTCTTAAGAGAGCCAAAAATTTTCTCACACGGTATTCAGGATCCATCTAAATGCATCAGAAGACATGAAAAAGGTGAGTTAATGGTACCTTCTAATATGCTCTTAATTCATGCTATGGAAGTGCTTGGTTTTACACTCATTATCAGTGCTCTGCTGAGTCACAGGTGGTACCTGCTCCTTGTCCTACAGTATCTGACACACAACAAAGCAGATTATTACTCAGGAGAAGTGAATGGGACTGCTGTGCATGGAGAGTCACTGTGCCCTGGGTTCCAGAAGACCCGAGCCAGCTGGTTATCACAGGCACCTTGGCTAAGTGTGCCCTGAATGCCATGCTGGTGTGCAGATGCACGATGTGCCTGGGAGACTGGATGGGGGCCATTCACAGGGTGCAAGTGATATCCAACTCATCTAAGGTGTTAAGTTCATAAAAATCAGACCAAACTTGAAGAAACCAAATTGAGGTTATTAAACACTAAAAAAAAGCTCATTAACTCTACATAAACAATAAGTTAGCTTTTTTTAGCTTCAGTATCCCTTGCATAATTTCTTCTTTGCAATTAATAAAACAAGTTGTGCTAAGACTAAAAAATGAAAGAGTATTGCTGATTCCTGTGGTATAATCTCTGAATAACCTGGGTTTCCTATGAGTGAGAACATGTCACAATTCTAAGAGAAGATGGTGCAGCTTTGTTTCAGGGGCTTGGCTCAAGTGGTTATTATTAATGATCTCTGTTTTCACTCTCTTTTTTTATTTTTATTTTTATTTTTTTTGAGACGGAGTCTCAAGCTATCCCCCTGGGTAGAGTGCCATGGCATCACAGCTCATAGCAACCTCCAACTCCTGGGCTCAAGCGAATCTCCTGCCTCCGCCTCCCAAGTAGCTGGGACTACAGGCGCCCGCCACAACGCCGGGCCGTTTTTTTTGGTTGCAGCCATCATTGTTGTTTGGCGGGTCCGGGCTGGGGATTCGAACCTGCCACCTTAGGTGTACGTGGCTGGCGCCTTAGCTGATTGAGCCACAGGCGCCGAGCCTTCACTTTCTACTATATATATACACACACACTAATTTGTTAAAATATATTTTATTCTTCTTGGTCCACTAGAGAGGTGAAGTTATCTAGAAAACAATCATTAAAAACATCTTTAATTCGTGAAGATGAATTTTCATTATAAGAAACACACCTAACTTTTAAAATATGTTTTAAAGCGAGTCTGTTTCCTGGAGGGAACTCCCTGCCCTCTGGGAAGAGCTTTCAAATGCTCCCACAGCTGCAGGTAAATATGCCATCAGATTTCCCCCTCCAAGAAGATTTCTTCTATCTCAGAAAAACAGTGAACAGAAGTTTCAAATGTATCAAAGTTAAGAGGTCAGACTACAAAGGACTAAGAAAAAGTGTGAATTGCTAACAAAAGAAACATTTTTTCCTCTTTGGGAATAGAATTACATATGAATCAATTGTCAAGTTCTTTAAAAAAAAAAAAAAAGGAACTGGCTGGAGCTTGGTTGCAGTCAGTACTTGCAGTTCTTTGCCCATTAAATATATTTAATATGTGTGAGCAAGGACTTACTGACTTGCCTGTAGCTATGGAATTAAAAGTCAAGAGAAAGGGAGGAAAAAAGTAATCTAGATAAATGACTTTATTCCCTCAGGTGACATCCAGTCAGAGCAGATCCTCAGCACTGTGCAAGTTTTAACAGAATCGTGTGTAGTGAACAGAGACGGAACATGACTTACATTCTGCTCAACTACATGCCTCTTCACTGGGGCTCAGTCTCTTTAAGGCAGATCTAAAGAGAATTCACTCAGCTGCACGGAATCCATTTGACATGAAGGGGTTCAAACTCAGAGGCCTATGAAGCGTCAGTCGCTGAAGATTAGGCCTGGGTGCCCCACTCTCACTTTCTACCCCACATACACAGAAGTATTAACTTGATCACTGACCTGCAGGCATCAAAGGAGGAAGGGAGGGGGGCTGGGGAGAAAAGCCCACATAGTTTCTTCTGTGCAATTATTTAAAAAAAAAGTGCTGAAACTAAAAAAACCCCTCCAAAACCCAAGGGTAGAGCTATCTGACAGATTTATCTTTGTTCAAGGAAAAAGCCAATGCACCTGTATTTGCACCTTTACCAAGAATAAGTCTAAACAAAGTGATTAATCTGTAACTTTAATCTATTGCTCAAAATGGAAAATAAGTTGAGGTTTCTGAAAACCACACACATTTTATTTATTTATTTATTTTTGCAGTTTTTGGCTGGGGCTGGGTTTGAACCCACCACCTCCAGTACATGGGGCTGGTGCCTTACTCCTTTGAGCCACAGGCGCCGCCCCTACACAAATTTTATTTTAAAGTATTTTTACCTAAAAAGATTGGAAAGCATTCACACGTTTCTAATTTGTTATTGATCCAGGAGTCTATTTTAGATGTCATGAAACTTAAACTTCACCTCTGCCATGCACTATTCACAACAGAGTGGCAGGACACGGAGTAACATGCGGTGCTTCCCCAGAGCCAGTCTGTCCACCAGCACCAGGATGGACTATTCATTCATCCAGTGAAAGTCTTCTGAGCACCCCCCTTCACCCCATCTCAGCTCTAGTTCCAGGTCCTGTGGACTCAATAGTGAGTGAGAGCCTATGTCTCTGAACTCACAGGACTTGACAGGGAGACATTTACTGTCTAACTATTAGAGTATGTCAGATAAGGACAAGACAGAATTAGAACACGGAGGGGTGGGGTTCCAAAAAGAGAAAAGGTAAGTTGCCAGTAGATGTGAGAAAGTCCCGAAGAAGTTTCATCTGTTGTTGCCCAGGCAGCAGCCTGGGGCTCAGTTTTCTACGTGATCCTGAATCAATCCTATAGTAGTCTGCATGAAATTTCTAAGCACCCAGCCGGCGGAAAATATAGAGCCCAAGTCTAGTCTATGTAACTCCATCAGCTTGTCTCTAAGACCCCTTTTGGTATATGTGCAGCAGCTTACTGACGCCTGCTGTATACCATCCCCTGTCCATCACTGACTGGCTATGTAATCCCGGATAACTCACTGACCACCTGTGGGACACACAGCACACTCATCCCTAAGACAAGGGCACAGTAGAACAATTGCTTTTTGAAGTCATTTCTGTACTATCTAGTGACTCTTTAAAACTAAAAGTAACTTTATAATCTTTTCTTCCATTTTTGAATTTTAAGAAGTGGAAAAGCATCAATAAGCTATTATTTGATTTCAGAAGCAGGCTACTGATACCAATTTGAGTTCAGAAATAATATTAAGAAGGCCTGGATGGCTTGACGCCTGTGGCTCAATCGGCTAAGGTGCCAGCCACATACACCTAAAGTGGCGGGTTCGAATCCCCAGCCCAGGCCCACCAAACAACAATGATGGCTGCAACCAAAAAATGGCTGGGTGTTGTGGCTGGCGCCTGTGGTCCCAGCTACTTGGGAGGCGGAGGCAGTAGACCCGCTTGAGCCCAGGAGTTGGAGGTTGCTATGAGCTGTGATGCCATGGCACTCTACCCCGGGGGATAGCTTGAGGTACCTCCACAAAAAAAAAAAAAAAAAAAAAAAGAAGGCCTGGCAAGACAGCTCACACCTCTAATCCTAGCACTCTGGGAGGCTGAGGCAGGAGAATTGCTTGAGGACATGCATTTGAGACCAGCCTGAGCAACATAGCAAGACCCTGTCTCTATAAAAAATTAAAAAAAATTTTTTTTAAAGGGAAATAATATGAAAACTTATGACCTACATTAAGACTTTAGTAAAGGAAATATGAAAACCTCTTGGTGTATCATGAAGCTTTTTTCTATGTCTGAATCATGGAGAAGGAAGCACCTTACCTGTAGGGACATCTCGATCAACATTAGTAACTTCTTGATTCCTATCCAGACCTTTTTCCCTTTGACTTGCTGTGCAATTGTGGTGCGTTCCTTATCCTTGAAGTTGCCCAAAAGCTACAAAAGCAACAGATCTCAAGTCATTTGTGTACACCCATATTAATAAAAGCACTTTTACAGTAAATACATTAACATTGTAATTCTCACATTTACCCTTAAAAGAACAGGTAGAAGAACTTCCTCACAGCTGGAGCTGACAGGATTGATTCTCTCCCTTTCATTTTAAAATCCAGCCTGATCTTTTAAAACCCATTAAGTGTAATCATGAAAGTGAACACTGGTATCTTCAACCCTGTTTTCCTATGGACTTCCATTATAACTTAGAGATAAATTTGCTGGGGGAAAAAATAGCTCCAATCCATAATAAACATAAGTCAAAATTTTTAACATTCCTTCCTAGGAACAATCTATATATGTCAAAGCAAACTAAATTTAGTTCTCTTAACCCAACCCTGGCACAAAAGCTGCCTAAACAGGTAACCTGGAAATATTTATCATACAGATCATTTCTATTCTGTTGGGTGCAAACACCAACTTTATGGCTTTTGAGGACTTTCAGAACCCTTACTGACTCTACCACTGCTGAACAACTCACTAGATGATATTTTCCAACAGATGTCAAGTTATCTGTGTACACCAATATTAATAAAAAGTTCAACAAAGAACATACGTTTTTAAAAATGAAAGGCTTTGTTACTCTCGGAAAATTAAAATATTTCCATATTACAAACTTGTTAATAACATTCCTTCAACTTCTATAGCTTTTCTGAAGTTTCTAAGGATTTTTATTGTTCTAATTTATTAAATGCAAGGAAATGAGCTGAAAGCCTCTATGAATGAGTGAATTGTCTATATTTCAGTACCCCCACCCATCCAAGTTTCTGAAGCATGTAATCTATATGTTTTACTCATGCTGAGTACAGAGTAATTCATTCCTGGCAGCTTTTATGGTACCTACACCTAAGAATGGGAAATTAATTCACCATTCTTTATACTCATCTTCTTCCTTCAATTCCTGAAAACAGTTATAGGTACAGGTTGAGTATTCCTAATCTGAAAATCCAAAATCTGAAACTTTTAAAGAGCTGACATATTTTAGATTTTTGAATTACGAATATAATGAAATACTACGATATAGTTTATGTATAATACAACATTCCAAAATTCTAAAAAAAATTTGAAATCGGAAATCCTTCTAATCCCAGACATTTCGGATTAAGGTATACTCAACCTGTAATATCCCAGGGTCCCAAGTTCTAGGTTAACAGTGAACCCAAACACGAGGTACAACAGCTGTGGTACCCCTTAGTATTATTTCAGCCTCAACTCCTTTCTTATGAACAGTGTGCAATCCATGGGCTCATCTTCACCTCCAAAGCTTCCAACAGCTGCTCCCCTGTGGCAATGTTGGGCACGTGGATGGTGGTGCTGAAAGCGTTAAGCATTTCCATCTCCTGAAGAACATCTTTTCGGCTGGTTGTCCCAATGATAAGAAGCTTGCGGCCCTGATCACAAGGAAAAACATGTTAAAAAATACAGAAGAGGACAAGTCAGGAAACTAGAGTAAGGGGCAGCGCCTGTGGCTCAAAGGAGTAGGGCGCCAGCTCCACATGCCAGAGGTGGTGGGTTCAAACCCAGCCCCAGCCAAAAACTGTAAAAAAAAAAAAGGAAACTAAAGTAAATCTGAGGAAAATGTGTAAAATCTGTTTATTTAATCACAGAAATGCAAATGATTAGGCAAAAGAGAAAAAAAATCAAGATTTTCCTCATGAAATAAAAAAAAAAAAACCCCTACAATATGATTTAGAAATTGTCGACCTCTGAGTGGTGATGTGGGCTAGTGAATCAGGGGGAAGACAGACCAAAGAGAAAGATACTGCAATGAGCAATTGTAATTCCTTTCCCAGGGTCAATGTGGCACATTTATAGTGGGGACTGGGGAAAAAAATGAAGTGAGTGGGAAGCCTGCATTGGCTTAGCAAGGCTTCATTGTACCTTCTAAAAAGAAGAAACAGGGTAAGAATTAGTTTACATTTAATCAACACTTCATTGTGAAAGGCATTGGTGTGGGGCATTACATAATTTTTTTAAATATTTAAATATTTCATTTTTATTTTTAATCCCCTCAATCTAAGAGATGCTTAAAAACTATACCAGGCTTATTGCTACCTTTCCCAATTCCCTCTCCCCAGAAGCAGCCATTTTCAACTCTTAGCTTTTCTAGTCGACTTGTTTATCCTTAAATAATAAGGTTACACTACTATTTTCAGAATTTTGTTTTCAGCTTTAAATATTATTTTTTTCTTCCTACTATGAAGATTTAGAGTTAGTTTTGGACTACCCCCCCATATACTTCCTTTCCTGTCATCCCAACATAGTTATTTCATAGTCTTTAGTGAAATCTATATTTACTATTTATTATGATTATGTAAATATGATTTACAGCTAAGCCATACAGAATATGATTACATTTCCTTTTGGGGGCAACATTTAGTTTTTACTGGGGTTAGTATCACCTTTCCCCCGGCTTAGTTTACCAGGTACTTACCACAAATTCATTCCCAATCAAACACAATTATGAGTCTCCTTTCAATACGTTCAAACACGTTTGAAGCTCTATTCTTTTCTTGAAGACATTCCCCTCCTGGCGTCCTCTGTCCGTCTAGTTCAAGCTGAACTGAGTGCTTTCTAGGCCTGCTGTCCTACTGTAGCTCTAGAAATCCCCTTTCTTCTTTGTTATATATCTTGTATCTTTGCCTTCCTTTCTCTCTCTCTCTCTCTTTTTAAGACAGTCATCCCCAGTAGAGTGCTATAGCATCACAGCTCACAGCAACCTCAGCCTCTTGGGCTCAAGTGATTCTCTTGCCTCAGCCTCCTGAATAGCTGGGACTACAGGTGCCCGCCACAATGCTCAGCTATTTTTAGAGACAGGTTCTCAGTGCTAGTTCAGGCTGCTCTCCAACCCGTGGGCTTAGGCTATTAGACCACCTTAGCATCCCAGAGTGCTAGGATTACAGGCCTGAGCCACCGCGTCTGGTCCTCCTTTTTCTTAATTTATATCTTTTTGCATATACCCAGAAGCTTCTTGAGAAGGGGCGCAAGGGGGAACTAAAATTTTAAAGACCTTGTATGTCTGGAAATATCTTTATTCTGCCCTTAATATTGTACCTTCTGTCTCACACTTGATAGTTTGGCCAGGTTTAGACTCTATTGTCTTTTATTCAGTGCTACTGGCTAGAAGATCAATGTCATATGATCCTTGACCCTTTATTTCTAAACTGTTTTTTTGCTTTTTTTTTTTAGTTTTGATTTTTTGAGATAGAGTGTTGCTGTTGCCCAGGCTGGACGTACAGCAGCTATTCATGGGTGCAATCATAGCTCACTACAGCCTGCAATCCTGATCTCAAGGGATCCTCCTGCCTAAGCCTCCTGAGTATATGGAACTATAGGAACGCTCTGCCATGCCTGGCTGCAACCTGTTTATTTTTTTCCCTGTTTTTCAAATATGAAATTTTAAGACTCTTTATTTCCATGTTCTGTAATTTGAAAATTATATACCTCAACATAAGTCTTTCTTTACTCACTTTGCTGGCACTACATGAGTTCTTCTTTTCTAAACTGGAAATTCTAATCATTTGGCTCTAGGAAATATCTTGAATTACTTCCTTGAGATTTCTTCCCATTCATTTTTTCTGTGTCCCCCACACAGCAGGAACCTCCTTTACTTGGATACTGATCCTCTAGGACTAATCTTCTAATTGTCTTTTTTTTTTTTCCTCCTAGTTTTTATATTTTTCTCTAATACTTTTTGGGTTAGGATCAACTTTATCATCCAGCCTTTATATTAAATTATTTTATATTTCTCAGAGCCCTTGTTTTCAGAATATGTTCTTTTTTAAAATGCATCTAATTATATTTTATGAGTATAATATCTTAATTTAGCTTATAACCTCATTTTACTGATGAAGTTTCTGAATATCACAAATATAAGTAATTTATCTGTTCAAGGCCCAATAACTAATCAATGATGGAGCCATGATGGAAACCAGATCCAGACCCAAATCATACACTGTCTCTCTTCATAAAGAAAATTATATTAATAAAAAAAGTTAACTTGGAAAATGGAAGAGAAATACATTTTTAAACTTATGTCACTAGATTTATGATACACACACTTAAAAGCTTCATCAGTAAAATAAGGATAATACTAGTACATAATTCTCATGCTTACAACGAACTTCCTCAGACTTTAAATGAGACTCTGAAGAAGTACCACACTGTACTGCACAGATAAGTTTGTAACATAACTATTAAACTATTCATGGATCTTCGAAACTCAGGACATTAAGTGATGTCCTGCAATGGAGGATGGACAGGTGGCTTGATGCAGTAGAAAAAGTACAGACTCCATCATTCATAGGTATGTGATTTGGGGTAGATTACTGGGGTACACGTTAAAATAAATGTGCTAGCAGGAAAAGATTTTAAGAAATTAAAGATCAGGTGCTGGCTTGGCACTTATAGCACAGTGATTACGGCACCAGCCACATACACCAAGGCTGGTGGGTTTGAGCCCAGCCCAGGCCAGCTAAACAACAATGACAACTGCAACAAAAAATAGCCAGGCATTGTGGCAGGCGCCTGTAGTCCCAGCTATTTGGGAGGCTGAGGCAAAAGAATCGCTTAAATTCAAGACTTTGAGGTTACTGTGAGCTGTGATGCCACAGCACTCTACTGAGGGCAATGTAGTGAGACTCTTATTTATTTATTTTTGAGACAGCGCCTCAAGCTGTCCCCCTGGGCAGAGTGCCCTGGCATCACAGCTCACATCAACCTCCAACTCCTGGGTTCAAGTGATTCTCCTGCCTCCACCTCCCAAGTAGCTGGGATTACAGGCACCCGCCACAACGCCCAGCTAATTTTTGGTTGCAGCCGTCATTGTTGTTTGGTGGGCCTGGGCTGGATTTGAACCTGCCAGCTCAGGTATATGTGGCTGGTGCCTTAGCCGTTTGAACCACAGGCACTGAGCTAAGATTCATATTTAAATAAATAAATAAAGATCAGGTGCCAAAACAATTTCAATTAGGTTTTGTAAACATTATGTTACTACCGTCAATAAGGCATGCTAGCCTTGCTCAATCTTACTTACTGATTTTGTCCATTTCTGTGCCAACAATGGACAATGTACCACCAAAGGCATATCAAAGAAACAAAGTTGAGATCCCTGGTATAATCAGCCATTAGCGTAACAGATGACGGTGCAAAGACTATGAGACAGAAGTATCCTGCGATGTATATAAAGGGTCACTATCATGATTATTTAAGGAATCAATTAGCTAAAAAATGAATGCTTATCAATACGAATGCATTTATCAAGTTCCTAGATGAATATGGAATAGACTTTGCACAAATAGGAAAGTAAAGAGAAAAGATAGTAATACAATATAAAAACGTGGAGATACATGTATTATGCACAAGGACATCAGTAGGGGGAAGAGATGTGCTAGAGAAAGCTTCTTTCTTTGGAGGTAATAACTGACCTGAGTCTTAGGGAATGAATAGGTCAATTAGGAAGATGAAGGAGGAAGGGCGTTCTAAGCCCTAGGAATAGAAATGTATAAGTCCGAGGGCAAAACAATTACAGATACAGACATATACATTTCTATTATAATATAGGCAAAGTATTGTTTAACACTAAATTCTAGTGGTAAACATGGGCACACATCCCTGAACGCTAATAGACACCAAAGGCCGTCCATGCTGGCACAGCCTCAGTAAAATTAAAGGTAACTGTACTTCCCCTTTCCTTGCTTTTTTAACCCTCTCCCTCAGTAGCCCATAATTAAGACTCCCTCATCCTGCTCCTCTCTCATGGAGGACAGTATTGTCCCTAGAAGAATGACATTGAGGAAGAAGCTTCCTACTCATTCCAGAAAGCCGGACTTTTAAAATCATTGCCGTCATCCTAGGTGAAACTTATTTTTCCATTAACAGTGACTATGCTCTTTAAAGTGCTGAAGGATTGGGAAATGTAGAGCAACTTATAATGGAGACGCTAATTTATGTTTTGCTTTTCTTCTTGTTTAACAGGACTGCAAACACTGCAAAGGGGTCATGACCCAGGCAAGTTCAGGTCTTGACTTGTAAAGCGTCACCTTTAAGAAAACATTGAAAAACATTACCAAATTATTAAAATGTGCTTGGTCATTTTGTATATTAATTAGCGGTAAAGTTCATAAAAGCAGATTTAGCATGGAAAAGCAGCTCTGAGGGCATTAAGGTAATAAATCACATTGGCGACATCTGGAGAGAAGAGCTGCCAGCAGCACGAGGGGAGGATGCAGTCTTAAAGATAAATGCAGAGTTCAACCCGAGAGGGGAGCCCCATCTTGCTGATGTGTGGTGACTAGCCTTCAGTCCACGGTGCCCAAAACATGCGTCTGATGGAAAGCAGAAAATGTAGGGTGATACCCTATTTTGGGGGAAAAACTTGTTCCCAGTATACTCTTTACTGAGATTTACTAGTCCTGATGCTATAAAGAAAAAGCTCAAATAAAATGATTATCTGCCAATCGGATTATGATAAACATTGTTCCAAGGTTAAATAGTATTAGTTAACTAATTCTTACTACTATAAGGAGCAACTCAGGTGAAAACATTACCATGAAAAAGGCAGGGCTCAGTCAGGTGTTGATCCTTCAAAAAACCACTTCTTTACACGAGGAAGAATGAGCCCAGTACTAAGCAGCATCTAAGCCTTTTGCCACACAAAGGACTAACCAGATAATCCACACCCTTTCATAGGTCTTGCCCACTGATTGGCTCCAATAAACTGATCTGTAACAAAAGTTCATGTGGAAGAAAGCTTTCCCCCCCAAATAAAAATGCCACCAATATAATGAAATGGAAGGGCTGATTTCAACCTATGAACAAAAGTAAAGTCAGTTATGCGGTAAAGAAAGGCCATTCTTTCCGTATCATTCAATGCTGAGCAAGTGTAATACATCCTTGGAAAGAAGACTTAACTGCAAACAATTGGAAGTCCTGAAATGGATTAAGAAATGAGTTTGAAAGTGCAATTCAAAAGTTCTGTGCGTAGGGCCTTCAACTTTATTTTCTGATTATTAGAATTTGAGGTTTCTATAAATGAGAGTGAAAATTTTCAGAATACTAAGAATTTATAAACCTGGCAAGTAAAAGATGAAACTGTATCAACCAACAGAAGCACTAACAAGAATTTATTCTTCTTAGGTACTTAATGGAATTACGAGATTTGGTTTGTGCCTTTTGGATGATTACAATTTAGCTGGCAAAAGCAAATCAATATTCAGAGACCACTACCAAGTAACACATCAGCAAATGCAAACTAATAATGGCTGAGAGGACGCAGCACCTGGGGAGTGGGGTTATCTAGGAAGATTTCTGAAGTATTTATTGCAGAAACACTGACAAAGAGGAGGTGCTGGCAAGACCCTTGAGGAGAAGGGACAGGTCTCTAATGCCACTAAATCCTATGTGGGTGGGGGAAACAGCTGAGCCACAGGACCAAGGGCTGAAATGAAGTCTTTTTGGAGAGATGGGTGAGTGGGCAGTCAATAAGAGGAAGACTAGAAATGCTAAACTAAGGAAGAAGATTTACTATAAACAGCAACAGGAAATCAAAGAAGGTTTTTGAAGAGGAAGAACTATAGCAGAGAGAAAGATCTTGGCAGCTGCACCCAGCGTGGCCACCTCTAGCGGACTGGGAGCTGCAGCACTGAGGATGTGCCTGGAGCACCCCAAGAAGGATGCTGCACTTTTGATCACTATCTCATACATATGATTTCCTTTTTTTTTTTTTTTTTGAGACGGAGCCTCAAGCTGTCCCCCTGGGTAGAGTGCCATCACATCACAGCTCATAGCAACCTCCAACTCCTGGGCTCAAGCGAGTCTCCTGCCTCCGCCTCCCAAGCAGCTGGGACCACAGGCACCTGCCACAACGCCCAGCCATTTTTTTTTTTTTTTTTTTTTGGTTTCAGCCATCGTTGTTGTTTGGCGGGCCCGGGCTGGGGATTCGAACCTGCCACCCTAGGTTATGTGGCTGGTGCCTTAGCCGATTGAGCCACAGGCGCCAAGCCATGATTTCCTTTTTAATGTAAGCCCAGGATGGCAGAAAGGAATGCAGGATGGACAAGTGACTTGATGCAGTAGAAAAAAAGTACAGACTCCATCGTTCACAGCTGTGTGACTTGGGGTACATTATTTAACTTCTCATTACTTGTCTCCCCCTCAACCATAAAAATGGGATTAAAATATCCTACTTCTAGGCCAGGCACAGTGGTTCACGCCTGTACTCCTAACACTCTGTGAGGCTAAGGTGGGAAGATGGGTTGAGCTCAGGAGTTTGCAACCTGCTTGAGTAAGAACAAGACCCCATCTCTACTAAAAATAGAAAAATTAGCTGTGTTTGGGGGCAGACAGCCATAGTCCCAGGTACTCAGGAGGCTGGAGCAGGAAGATCGCTTGAACCCAGAAATTTGAGGTTGCTGTGAGCTATGATGATGCTATAGAACTCAAGCCTGGGCAACAGAGTGAGACAGTCTCAAAAAAAACAAAATCCTACTTGTGAGAGCAGAGCATTAGATAAAGAATGTCTGAGGTGGGAAGGGGGGCCTTTGCCATCACTGTCAGAATAGACAAGAATGAAAGGAAGCAACAGTCTTGAGAGAGACCTGAAAAATCCTTCTCTGCCTATGATGTCAGGAATCCATAAGGTAAGGTTAGGTCAGGTGAGACAGGAGCAGAGGCCTGAGAATCCCTCTCTTCCCAACAATACAGGGCACTGGCAGCAAAAGATGTGGAGAGGCCAAGGCTCGCTCTGGGTTAGGGAAGATAAGCTTCCGTCTGTAGTACAATGAGGGTTACCATGAGACCCAGAAGAGGTCTGAAGCTGAAGATCAAATGCTCCCGCACAGGAACTCGGGGCAGTGAGGGGCCTCAGTGAGAGGGAGCAGCTTCCCAGGGAGAAACTGGTTCAGAGCCAGAAGGTAAGAAGCAGCTTCCCAGGGAGAAACTGGTTCAGAACCACTTATCCTGGCTTTATTCTTGAAATGAGAGTAACTTCCCATATTGTTACTTAGCTTGCATTACTCAATACAGAGACATTTAGAAGAATTCTACCTTAGCATAGCACTTCACGGACCTTATTTACCAGCCTGAATCTTGCTTCTAGCCTGCCAATTCCCTGGGGGTAGAAACCATGTCATACTAATCTGTGACCCTGCAGGACCTAGGCACATGGAGAGGGTCCCTCTCCCTCAAATGCTCTTCCCTTCTGCATCTACATGGGTCCTTTCCTCAAAGTCAAGGATTTGCTTGAATTCAGCTTTCCCACAGCCCCACTTAAAGCATGCATCCCTATTTAAAACAGACCCCTAAGTCCCCAGCCTGGCACCCTTCCTTTCCCTCCATCCTACTCTCTCACTCCCACAGTACACATCACCTTTTAATAGACTATATACTTCACTCATTTACTATATTCACTGTACCAAGTATTTCTTGCTGGTCTTCCTTCATGAGGATGGGACTTATATCTGACTTTACTGATGCATCCAGTGCTAGCACAGTGCCTTGTACAAAATGCAAAATGAATAAAAATGCATTGAATGACTGGATGATAATCCCAGTATAGGTTTCAAGGGTAGCAGATCACTCCTTCATTGTCATATTCTTTCTTCTGGCTGTAGAATGATGCACATTATACCAAGTGTTTAATAGGAAAACAGGCTCGGCGCCTGTGGCTTAAGTGGCTAAGGCGCCAGCCACATACACCAGAGCTGGCGGGTTCGAATCCAACCCGGGCTCACCAACCAACAATGACAACTGCAACCAAAAAATGGCCAGGCGTTGTGGAGGGCGCCTGTAGTCCCAGCTACTTGGGAGGCTGAGGCAAGAGAATTGCTTAAGCCCATGAGTTGGAGGTTGCTGTGAGCTGTGATGTTAAGGCACTCTACCCAGGGCAATAGCTTGAGGCTCTGTCTCAAAACAAACAAACAAACAAAAAACCCCAGGAAAATACCTACCTACCATTTCAAATTGTCTGTACCTCTAAGCCCCAATTATTGAATGTTATGATAGCAACAAGTTTTAAAAAGAAAATAATCTAGGATGAACGCATGTATGCTCTGGGCTAAAGTCTGGCTTATCTCTCTTAGTTAATCAGTTGATCAGCTACTGACTGGATAACAATGACCTCTCTAGCAGAGGAAAGATAAGATTCATCAGAAGCCATTAATTTAAGCTAGTGAGATAACAAGTACTACTATGAGGCCCCTGTGACTCCTGGTTTCTCCAAACCAAGGGAAAAGACTGAGGGACCATTACAATGATCAGAAGCCTGAACAGTAAAAGGAATCAGGAAGAGATTTCTGATTTCTCTTGGTTGAATGTCTGTGACTTCTTTCTTTGTGTGATTTTTTTTTTTTTTGCAGTTAAATGTTTACATTGAATACCAAAGGAAGGATGTTTCCCATAAATCATGCTACAACTAGGCCGACAACTACACTGAAACTCTCCATTAGGTTTACCCTGAAGCACATTCTTAGTCTACTTCTTTGTAGCCTCCCTTTCGGTGCTGTAAGCAGGACAGGATAACTAGGAGAATTCAGATGCAGATCGGACACAAGTGAGAAAGGTTAACCCTGGACAACTTAAAATAATTCCTACAGGCAAAAGCAGACTACTTCATGATATTTAGTACCTATTTATGGAAAAGACACTGAACCATCAGATTTTGCAGTCTGAGCAGCTCATAAAGATTACAGAGTTTCCCTCTGTCCCCTGCTCCTCCTCTCTCTCATGTTTAGATGAGAAACGTGGGGTGAAAGGTGACGTGGTCTCTGAGGCTCTCAGTCTGTGAGGAAGCTAAACCTAGAGTTCAGGCCTCGCTGACATTTTCACTATCCTTTGGTGTTCTCTATTTGTCTGTTTGTTTTCTGAGACAGAGTCTTACTTTGTTGCCCTGGGTGGAGTGCCGTGGCATCACAGCTCACAGCAACCTCAATCTCTTTGGCTCAGGTGATCCTCTTGCCTCAGCCTCCTGAGCAGCTGGGACTGAGACTCTTGCTCAGGCTGGTCTTGAATTCCTGAGCTCAAGCAATCCACCCGCCTTAGCCTCCCAGAGTGCTAGGATCACAGGCGAGAGCCATCTGACCAGGATCCATTGTTTTTATTTGTGTAATTTTAATCTCTGCAATGGTTGATCTCTTAATGATCAGTTAGGGAGATGTACTACTAGAAATAATGACCTCTGAGCTCTTAGGAGAAAAGGTTAAATAAATCGAGAAAATAAAGTTGTACTGACCATGCCACAGTATTCTTAATGCCAAAAAGATTTTTATAGATGCTCTCTCATTAGAAACTTCACCAACATGACCTCAGATTAATTAGCAAATCCAAGCTCCCAAATCTTGCATCCATAGTTGATTTTCCCTATCTATCAACTTTTAGCTTGGTTTGTCCTAAATTGACCAATATTGTATTCTAATTAGGTCAATATTCTTCTTCCTAATTTAATTTCTATCTCTGTGACTTTTATCCAGAGTTCTCTGCCGATTTACAACTACCTTTCATGCTCACAGTTTCAGTCTTTCCACACTGCCCTCTCTTAACCCTACACAACTCATCTTACTCCGTCAGGCCCCAACTTTTGAGAATACAAATATGTTCAGTACTGACACCTCATTTGGGTGGAGGCCTATCTGCTAAACAATTTCATCTATCCAGAACATAGCCAAGAACCAAGAAATAAGCAAAAATCTTCTAATTTGGAGGACTGAAAAAACAAAAAAAGTGAGGTTCACATAAATTTCCTCACAGTAGGGGTAACTTACTATCAGGAACAGTGCCCAAGGCCCATAAAGCACTGAGGGGCCCACAAAAATATTCTCTTTTAAAATGGCTTGGCGTCTGTGCTCAGTGGTTAGGGCACCAGCCACATACACTGGGGCTGGTGGGTTCGAATGTGGCCAGGGCCAACAATGACAAAAAAAAAAAGCCAGGGGTTGTGGTGGGCATCTATAGTCCCAGCTACTTGGGAGGCCAGGGCAAGAAAATCACTTAAGCCCAAGAGTTTGGGGTTGCTTTGAGCTGTGACGCCATCGCACCAAGGGTGACATAGTGAGACTCTATCTCAAAAAAAAAAAAAGAATAAATAAATAAAATCAGGAAAAGACAATGGATCCCAAACAATAAAAATAAAAAAAAAAAGAACATGACACTTATAATAAAAAAAAAAATCAGGAAAAGAACAACTTTTAGGTAAAAGAAAATATTTTAATACATTACAGTAATATATTCATCTTGATACGAAAAGGTAGAAAATGCTATTTACATTTTTTTTTTTTTAATGAGGAAGGGACCCACAAAAATCATAACGTGGCCTTGCTCTCAGGAAAGTTCCTCTAGTTCTCACCGTAGCCTACTTATTCTTAGTAAACGAACAACTTACGAATCCTGGTGGTTGCCTTTTTAGTTCATAGCAGATGAAAGCAGCAAATTAGAAGAAGGAATCATCAAAGGCAGACAGACTGATAGAATTCACTTGGATTTCTGAGTAAAAGCTGATACCAAAATCATTAAAAAAAATGAAGGTGCAAAAACACTCAATAAACAGGGCACACTGGGCCTAACTACCACAGCAGAGTTCTAGACATGCCAATAGTTCATGCTGAGCCCCATCATACCGATGCGACTGTGGTTTATATGATCCTTATTCAGTAAACATTCAACAACGCCCTTATTATACTTTATTTCAAACACCAAGGTTGTATGTAGAATTTTTTTTCTCTTAAAAAAGACTAAGGTATAACAATAATTGATATTTAAAGACGTTAAGCTTCAGTTATTTGGGAAAAAATGAAGCCTCTGATTCTGTATGAATTCCTGTTTTTCCCCTCCAGTGAAACCAAATATACCACATGAAGCCTAAGATAATTGTAAATAAAACATATCCTTAACTTCCCAAGCATCATTCTGTATGTAATGATAAACATTCGCTAATTCTGGCCTAGGCAAACCATCTACTTCTCTCCCACTGCCTCAGAGCCGGAATTCCTGAGCACGCACAATGTCCCTGATTACATTTTCCTTTTATTTACCTGTCAAGACCAGGATGAAGAACTATGATTCTGAAACATCTGCAGATTTTCCCTGATAAAATGGACTACACTTTCCTTTGTGTCCCACTGGCACCAACATATAAAACCTAACTATAGGAATCATGTTTTTACATCTTTTTCCTACAGTGGACTGTGACAGGGACACTACATGAATGAGTGTCCCTTCTGCATGAATGAGAAAAAAACAACTCTCCTAGGTGTATGAACAAGAAAGAAGCAGTTATCTGTGTGAGCAAAAAGGTTATCTCTTTATCTCTTTTTCAGGGCTGGGATTGTCAGATAAAGCCTCGAGTATAAGTATGTCCCCTAAATGGTATGCATTGACACTAAAAATTATTTGATGTTTTCCTGAAATTCAAATTTAACCGGGTGCCCTTTATTCTTACCTGCGAAGTCTGGTAACCCTACTCAAGGCAGACTCAGCCTCAAACTAGGATGGACTGCTTGGTGGTCAGGATGTGGGCTGGATGTTAACTGCCATTTGACCTGTGTATACCTTGTATACAACCTGAACAACTGAAGAGGTGGCCCTGGATTATGTGTCCTTTGAGGACAAGTACAATGTTTCATTCATCTTTGTTTTCTAGTGTGGAATAGATGTTTATTGAATGTGTATTCTAAAAAGGCAGAAGTTCCTTAAAGTATTATTTCAAACTTGCACCCCAACCCCCAATTCTTTTTCCTCCCGAGATAGGATCTCATTCTGTTACCCAAGCTAGAGTGTAGGGGTGTGATCATAGTTCCCTGAAATTAACTCCAGGGCTCAAGCAATCCTCCTGCCTTAGCCTCTCAAGTAGCTGGGACTACAGGTATGTGCTACCACACTGGCTAATTTCAAGTTTTTTTGTAGAGATGGGGGTCTCTTTTGTCCAGGATGGTCTGGAACTCCTAGGCTTAAGTGCTCATCCCACTTTAGTCTCCCAAAGTATTGGGATTATGGGTGTGAGCCATCATGGCCAGTCAAAAGAAATATTTTTGGGTGAAAAAGAAAATTCCTATCTACCTTCCATGAAACATAAGACACTTGTCACCATCTGTCTTGGTCAACCTTCGTCACATTTGTATTCAACCACCCTGAGTTCAGGCTAGAAGCTCTATACCCAGCTGAACACCAGGTGGGTTTTGCAGGACAACTGTGAGAGGCATGAGCACTTTCACCTTTTACTCTCAGGACTACAGGGTATCTTAAAGGCATTAAATTAAAGCAGTAATAAAAGAAAAGCAAAGTTAAAAAAACCTATCACACACAAACAATTTTAGATACAAAGGTTGACTCATTTAACTCATGGTCAAAGAACAAACTGGTCCCACTGTAATGGAATTAAAGAATTTTAATAGTTGTACCGTTTAAGTCAAAAATGAACACAATTGTGTACTCATTCAGTTTTTATCTCTTCTTGAGTTATCAAAGCAATACATACTTCTCAAGGAAAATTTGTAACATACAGGAAACTATAAAGCAGAAATAAACCAACCTCTAAACCTATCATATAAAATAGAGCAGGCTGGGTGTGGTGGCTCACACCTGTAATCCCAGATCTTTAGGAGGATAAGGTGGAAGGATCACTAGAGCCTAGCAATCTGAGACCAGCCTGGAAAAAAGAGTGAGACCTTATCTCTACAAGAAATAAAAAAAAATTGGCTGGACGTGGTGGTGTGAGCCTGTAGTCTTAGCTACTCAAGAGGTTGAGGTAGGAGGATGGCTTGAGCCCAGGAGTTGTGGCTAAAGTGAGCTACGATCACACCACCACACTCTAGTCTGGGTGACAGAGTGAGTTCCTGTCTATAAATAAATAAGTAAAAATATAAAACAGAGCAGTTATTTTTAGGATGAATAAATAGAACTTCCCTTTAATTTCATTCTTTTAAAATTTCTTTTTTGTATGTTTTTAAATGATCATCCCATAAAATAATATGTACATGAAAACAGGGGGAATGAACTGCAAATGTTTTTAAAAATTGGTAGACGCATGTGTTCAGAAACTTTGGAGGCCAACTGCTATGAAGGGAATTATAATCAACAGTACTGGCATACCTTCTCCAGTCTTTTTTTCTTTAAGTCTGAAATCATACTAGGAGAACTGAGGATTTATGTGGAAGGTGATCTGATAGTTATGCCGCAGTTTCTGACGTGGGCCTGATCACACAGAGGAAGGGTTACTAGCTGGGTGGCCACAGGGCTATTCATCTCACCACTGTCTCTTGGTGTTGCTCGCTCTCCTCCCTTCGCTCTCCTCCCTTCCCGTCTGACTCCTCTTATTCTGGAAATAGGCCACCACCTTCCCCTTCCGCTGGGCCTGGCTTCAGGGTCTGCGGGGGCAGCGAGAGGAAAGGGGGCTCTGTGCTCCTCCAGGGAGGGTTTCTTCAGCAGCAGCCACCTGGAGCCCAGCTCCTTTGATATGGGTTGCTCGTTTTGCGCTCTTATTTAATTTTTGCATGAGGAAAGACAGAGTCAGTTTTCTTTGAAATGAATAATTAACTAACAATTGTGTTGTGCTTTGCAGTTTATAGAAACCAGAATATTTATCTTATTTAATCCTCACAACTTAAACAATTTATAAAAATGTTCCACTTTACAAATAAGCAAACTAAGACTCAGAAGTTAAATGACTGGATTCTAGTCCAAGTCTTCTGATTTAAATTCATGTGCTCTTATTTACCCTGTCAAGACAGTTCCACGTGTAAGGCTAAGAACAAAAAGGTGAACCCAGGCAAATAGCAGTGTGGAGTCTTCCTTGTGAAAAGCACTTTCCCCACTCCCCAGTGTGAGGGGTAAGTAGGGCTGGCAAGGTGATGTGGTTTTAGACCAAGTTGTGACTTAAAAATAGCAAGGCCTCGTTCCATCTACATGCCAACAAATATCAGGAATATTGATGGATTGTTCTGGATTCTTTATAAAATCCTCCTTTTGGCTCTTACACAACAGCTGTTATGCCATGTAGCATAAATCCCTAGGAAATCTCTAAAGATCTTCATTCTTATTTCTGGGATAAGCAGGAAAGGAAAGAAACTATGAAATACCATTCTGTTGTACCATGAGTTGGGACAAAAGGGCAATTTTGGTCACAAGTGCCAGGTGGCTGCAGGAAAGGAAGCAGGTAGACCAAACCCTGAAGGTGAGGACAAACACAACCTGGTAGCATCCTGGGAGATCTCACAGTGATCTCCCGCTACTCCTCACCCTACTGAGCTCTGAAATGTCTGTCTCTACTTCCTACTTACTTAGGGTGACCAGATTTTAACATTTGTAAAGTGGGACAACATGGGGGGGGGCAGGGGACAGGACAGGACAGGGCCTGACAACAATGCAAACTTTGTAAGCAGTTCTCGATAATCACTTCTCAACAATTATTTGTTATTATTACAGTTTAACATTATAAAATTAACAAAAATATAAAACTCATATTCTGGCGAAATAGCCACATGGCAGCCGAAAACCGTATATTCCCTTCCTGTTCTCCCGCCCATTCGTGCATTCTTTCCAAAAATGGGGACTTTTTAAAAATGCTGCGGGACACAGGACAAATTGTTCAAAAGCGGGACGTCTGGTCACCCTATACTTACTTTTACAACAGGAATACCCAATCCCCAGGCCAGTGTATCTGTCTTAGGACTTAGGAAGCTTTTAAATTTTAATGAATGAGAGATGGGCAAACAGGTTTCTTTCCCCAGTATTGCAAATGAGAGAAGTCGTGCTCAAGCCTTCCAAGTGGGAACTCTGAACTCACTTTCTACGGAAACTTGCTGTATACAGAAGTTACATTCTTCACTTTCCCTATCTTACAAGGTAAAAAAGGTTGCATGGACTATCTAAAGGCACCTCTTTTCTTTTACTACCTTTTATCTACATAGTCGATAGCTATAAAAGGCTTTATAGTATCTGAGTTGATAAGATGCTGCTTAAGTCAAAAATGAGGTAGGTAGCACAGGAGGAATTACCTTCATTTCACAGATGAAGAAACAGGTACCAAGAAATTAAGGAACCAGGTCAAGGCTATAATCTAGAGGATATGTGAACTAAGACTTAAACTCAGGTTTTTTGACCTCAAGTCTAAAACAAAGGGCAAGTTCTGCTGAGAGGATACTCAAAATAAGATATAAGCTGGGAAAACAAACAAACAAACAAACTAGATACAAGGCACTATGGATGTTCTAATTAACCGGGAAATGAGAACAATGTAACCTAAACATTGTACCTTATATTGGTTTGATTTAATTAAAAAATTAAAAAAACTCTTTAAAATTAAAAAAATTAACACCTTTCTAAAGTTGACTTCATGCCAAAATAATTTATTTAAGGCAAAGGAACTAGAAGAAGACATTCTGGCAATGAGAAAATATTTTGTCTCAGCGCTATCAGCACTTCCTTGAAGATTAAAATTTAGATATTTAATTCTGAGTTATCTGAAAATGCTAAGTACATGCATTTACTTATTCATTTTGGTATTCATTAATATATATTATAGACATGCTCTATCAAAACAAAACTAAAACAAATAAAAGAATAAATCCTGGGGTGGCGCCTGTAGCTCAGTGGGTAGGGTGCCAGCCACATATACCTAGACTGGCAGGTTTGAACCTAGCCTGGGCCTGCTAAACAACAATGACAACTGCAACAACAAAAAAAGCCAGGTGTTGTGGTGGGTGCCTGCAGTCCCAGCTAGTTGGGAGGCTGAGGCAAGAGAATCACTTAGGCCCAAGAGTTTGAGGTTGCTGTGAGCTGTGACTTTATAGCACTCTACTGAGGACAACATAGTGAGACTCTGTTTCAAAAAAAAAAAAAAAATCCTGGTCGGGCACAGTGGCTCATGCCTATAATCCTAGCACTCTGGGAGGCTCAGGTGGGAGGATCCCTTGAGCTCAGGAGTTTGAGACCAACCTGAGCCAAGAGGGAGACCCTGTATCTACTAAAAATAGAAAAAATTAGCTGGACATGGTGGTGGGCACCTATAGTCCCAACAATTCAGGAGAGACTTAGGCAGGGGGATTGCTTGAACTCAGGAGTTTGAGGTTGTGAGGTAGGCTGACTCTTGGGCACTCTAACCTGGGGCAACAGAGCATAACTGTCTCAAAAACAAAAGAGAATACAAAAATAAACTTCACATCTTACTTTAAAATCCAGTTTTATGCAGCGGACACCTATAGGTATTTCATAAAAGGATTCATCAAATTTCCTTCACTGTTTTTTGATGTATTTTGAATTAATCTATATATGCATGTAGATTAATTATAGATAGTCAATTCATTTAGGACTTTCCAAGAAATTCTACTATATTAAGCAAAGTACAGTATAGAGTTTTATGAAATATCACAGCCATCTAATGTCACTGACTTAGTAAGTAGGAAAATTGGGTCACTAAACTGTCAATCACCATTTTTTTAAATAAAGAAATGAAGTCCAATGCAAAAGTCACCGCATCAGTGATTACAAGTAATGTGTCTGGCAAAATGACTAACCCTCTTTCCTAAAGTGGTTATGTGTCTTATTGAGTCATATTGTAGTCATTAGCCAGAGTTAATTTCGAACAGATAGATGGAGAGATACTCATGTTTAGGCCTGCATCATTTGGAGTCTTTTCCATTACCTGCTTATTTCACTAAGCAAACCAAAGTCTGAAGAGTTGCTTAATATTACCAAGACTTCCTAATAACAATCTGAAGCAAGACTACATGTGATGTTGTGTAGTCCTATCAGGACTACATAAAAAGCAGTTTTGTTTAGAGACTGGCGACGTTAAAATGAAACCCACGGAGCAACAAGCATGTCTACCTGAATTCCCCTTCTGAAAGTGCTAACAGTGTCTTACTAGTCCACACCTCCTTAGGTAACATGCATAGATGCTAGAGTAGTGAGGAAGTTATTTTTTTCAACAACTTTATGAAACTTAGCTAAAACCCTAACAATTGTTAGGTCGGAGTACTACTTCAGTAATACTGATATGGATTAGGAATGAGTCTTCTTTTGTAAAAGTTTCATGTTCCGAAGAGTATTCCAAATGGTGAGCTGCAGGTGAGTAAAATGGGGACGAAGATATCAGCTCCCCCTAGCAGTTAGGAAGGCTAGATGGTAGGTACCGGGGTGGCTGGGCCCCTGGCCAGTTGTGAGTGTCCTTATCCACTTACCCAACTGTATCATCGGATATTAACACTTTCTGCAATGACCTAAAAACAATGGGAAGTGCTGAAGTGAAAAAGGACTGACTCCATAAATTACAAGGCCACTGCATTACATACAGACGAGGTCTTCCAATTTACTTCCCCCAAGTGTCAAGTAAACCCAGTATTAAACAGGTTAATGGGCTTAACTACTCTCATACTTGAGGAAATTGGGACGTCATGTCATTTTGCAGCTCAGGAGTTACCTTTCAGACATTTTATTTTGTGTCCCAAAAAGGAAAAGAAAAAAAAAAAGGTAGCAGAAGATATCTATGAGGAAAATAACCAGACACTGGTGCTGCCAGCTGCAGGAAGAGTTACCTGGCCTTCCCACTTACTACCTCTTCCTCCTTGACATTAAGATGAAGGCCTTCATCCTCCTGATCTTGAAAAGCACATTCCCCTCCTCAACTTCCATAAATCTGCAAAACTTGAAAAGAGCCCCAGTGTCATCAAGTAAAAGAGACAGCTTTAGGAATCTCACAGGAAGGAGGGGTGTCTTCAAGCCTCTCACTGCTAAGCCGGACATTTCCTAACACTGGACAAATTGTACGTCCAGCTCAGGGAGGGTGAACTGCAGTGGTCTTTTACCCTCCAAGCCAATTGTTAGCTTTTCACAGGAATCAGCAGGGAAGCACATGTGAAACCTCTGTGTGCCGGTGAGCACCCCCATGCCTTGTGTGACTCTGCATGTAGATGAAGCAGGCTGGGAGCTTTCTTAGCTGCTGCTGCTGAGTTCTCAGAGAAGCCCTTTTCTCCCAGCTTGGCTCCCTGCTGGGACAGCCCTTTTCAATTTTTCTATCCCCCCTGGATCTCTTCTCCTGCAGAACACAGGGAAACTTGATTGAAATAAAGACCTAGGGAACATGTTTTATTTTCTCCTGTTCAATCCATTTTAGAAAAGCTTTTAATTGGTTTTAAAAAGATGCTAAACAAAATGTGATGATGTTTTTCAGTCTTCGTGAACTACCAATACCACTTTTTATACTTTCAAAGGGCTAATAAATCAATCATGAAATTAACTCTCTAGCTAAATTTAAAGCAAATTCACTGAATACCAGGTTCATTAAAAATCTATGCATTTACTTAGAAAAATTTAAAATTCAAAGAAAATTATCCTAGTAACTGAAATCTGACTTGAATTTTTAGTTCTACACTGAAAATCCAAGACCAAGGCAATCACAAAGGGAAAAAGGAGGGCTTGTGAACCAGTTTTAATAAGCCAATTTACAGGAAGGGAGGGGGCGGTGGGGGAGGGGTGGAAGTAGAAAAGAGAATATCTGGATACATAACAACATCCATCCTGCCCTGAAGGGATTCTTTTATTTGAGCATGTGCACACATGCACACACAATTTTTCTATGTGAAAGCTGGAATTAACAACAAATGCAAAATTAAAGATTCTGTGACTGATATGATCGCTATATTGTACACATGTACAGTTCTTCCTTTTAAAGAAAAAGGTCTCCAACTTTTCCATTTTCTTACCAGTAATAAATAATAATTTCTACTACTCTATGCATCTCTACAACATTCAGATACATAGACTTTAAATATTTCATTGAGAACATCTGAAAAACCTACATGCTAATGGTTTGGTGAACTTCAGAATGACAAGGATTCCGGACACTGGATCAATATGAAAACTTCCCCTTATTCTCTTGAGAGAATGCAAACTAATTTTAAAAAGCAAGGTGGTACAAAGCATACTTTTATCTTGTTAAATATATGCCAACTAGAAATATTAAAATATTCATTTCTCCTGCTCCTGATTCACTTCTATAGCAGGTCATCTAGCAATCCAGGTCAGAGTTACCAAATTCTGATTAATGACAGTCTGGTATTCCCTGAAAAGAGACTCCCTGCCATTTCTAATCACTAAGGCAACCAGATCTCTTACTTCTTGGAATATTTCTATATTCTTCCCCTTCAGTCTTCAGAGGAATCCTTCCCACATCCTTTTTAATGATCTCAATCTCTGTTTCTAAGATTTCTCCCAAGCTCGGCCGTGTACCTTGGATGCTCACCCCTTACTTTTAACTGCCCATATAATTCTCCTTTTATTATTTAAGTAGCTTCTGAAACCACTTTTTAAAACTGTAACTGCTTTACTTAGATAGATAGCACACCATAAAATGTGTACCAGTCAATGGGCTTTAGTATGTAGTATATACACAGATACATGTAACCATCACCGAAATCAATTTTAGAACATTTTCATCACCCTAAAAAGAAACACCATGTCTATTAGTAGTCACTTCCCATTCTCTCCGTCCGGCTTTCCCAGGCCTAGGGGCGACCACTGATCTTTCTGTCTTTATAGATTTGCTGATTCTGGACATTTCACATAAGTGGAATCGTATAATATGTAGTCTTTTGTAAAACATGCTTAGCATGTTTTCAAGGTTCATCCACGCTGGCACATGTATCAATACTGCAACCCCGCCCCTACCCCACGGAACCTGGAAACCAGGACTGTGGGCCTTGCCTGCTCACCCCAGGCCCTGCAGGCCCACCAACATAATTCTGCATTTTTTTAAATTGCTGAATAATGTTCCATTATATGGATATACCAGATTTCATATGATGAACATTTATGTTGTTTCTATTTTTTGGTTATTAACATTCACATACAAACTTCTGTGTGGACATGTTTCCCTTTCCTCTGGGTGTATACCTAAGAGTGCAATTGCTAGGTTACATCGTAACTCAGTGTTTACTCTTTTGAAGAATGTGCTAGATTGTTTTCCAAAGGCTGCATAATTTTTACATTCTCACCAAGCAGTATAAGGGGATTCCAATTTCTCTACATCCTTACCAACACTACTTATTAACTGGCTTTTTGATTACAGCCACCCTCGTGGGTCTGAAATGGTGCTTCACTGTACTGATTTTGATTTTCATTTATCTGACGTTTAATGACGTCGAGTACCTTTTCATGTACTCATGACCATTTGAACTTTATGTATTTTTTAATGTTTTTGCTCTAATCATACCCTATCTAGATATAAACTTTAACAATTCTAAAACACTAAAGCCAACTCAAAAGACACTTAAAAATTGCTGACTAAGCTATCTGTGAAGCATGTATGTATAAACCTCTGTCCCAGACACTGTGAGATTGATTGATTTATTTATTTATTTATTTTTTTTTTTTGAGACGGAGCCCCAAGCTATCCCCCTGGGTAGAGTGCCATGGCATCACAGCTCATAGCAACCTCCAACTCCTGGGCTCAAGCGAGTCTCCTGCCTCTGCCTCCCAAGTAGCTGGGACCACAGGCGCCTGCCACAACGCCCAGCCATTTTTCGGTTGCAGCCATCATTGTTGTTTTGGCGGGCCCGGGCTGGGGATTCGAACCCGCCACCTTAAGTGTACGTGGCTGGCACCTTAGCCGATTGAGCCACAGGCGCCGAGCCGACACTGTGAGATTTAAAAGCATAGCCTAAGACAATGTTTTTTGTCAAAAATCTTACAATTATTTTTACAAAATAGAAATAATTACTCTTAAAATCTTTTGTCAAAATGCTGTAGATCATTTGTTAATATTTTCTGTTTATTTCTATTAGTATCTATTTTGGATTACAAATCAATCTCAGGGGATGTATTTCTGTTTATTTAAATAAACTTAAATAAACAGTTTAAAATAACATTGAAAAGTTTTTCTTCCTTTTTCTAAGTCACTTCTAACATAAATTCCTTTTAGCTAAAAAGCTGAATATTACGTAAGTTTAAATGCCTAGGCTCGGCGCCTGTGGCTCAATTGGCTAAGGCGCCAGCCACGTACACCTAAGGTGGCGGGTTCGAATCCCCAGCCCAGGCCTGCCAAAACAACAATGATGGCTGCAACCAAAAAAAAAATGGCCGGGCGTTGTGGCGGGCGCCTGTGGTCCCAGCTACTTGGGAGGCGGAGGCAGGAGACTCGCTTGAGCCCAGGAGTTGGAGGTTGCTATGAGCTGTGATGCCATGGCA
>CAUYQV010178020.1:0-16825 GCA_963574575.1 Galagoides demidoff
CTTGTCATTAATTGTCCTCATATCAATATTAAGTATATAGGATTCATGCTTCTCCATTCTTGTGATGCTTTACTAAGAATAATGTGTTCCACTTCCATCCATGTTAATACGAAGGCTGTAAAGTCTCCATTTTTTTTAATAGCTGAATAGTATTCCATGGTATACACATACCACAGCTTGTTAATCCATTCCTGGGTTGATGGGCATTTAGGCTGTTTCCACATTTTGGTGATTGTAAATTGAGCTGCAATAAACAGTCCAGGGCAAGTGTCCTTATGATAAAAGGATTTTTTTTCCTTGTGGGTAGATGCCCAGTAATAGGATTGCAGGATCAAATGGGAGGTCTAGCTTGAGTTCTTTGAGGGTTCTCTGTATTTCCTTCCAAAAAGGTTGTATTAGTTTGCAATCCCACCAGCAGTGTAAAAGGGTTCCCTTCTCTCCACATCCATGCCAGCATCTGCAGTTTTGAGATTTTGTGATGTGGGCCATTCTCACTGGGGTTAGATGATATCTCAGAGTGGTTTTGATTTGCATTTCTCTAATAATTAGGGATGATGAACATTTATTCAAGTTTGTTCGCCATTCGTCTGTCTTCTTTAGAGAAGGTTCTATTCATGTCTCTTGCCCATTGATACATGGGATTGTTGACTTTTTTAATGTGTATTGAGTTCTCTACAGAGCCTAGTTATCAAGCTTTTGTCTGATTCAAAATATGCAAATATCCTTTCCAATTGTGTAGGTTGTCTGTTTGCTTTGGTTGTTGTCTCCTTAGCTGTACAGAAGGTTTTCAGTTTAGTTAAGTCCCATTTGTTTATTTTTATTGTTGTTGCAATTGCCACAGCAGTCTTCTTCATGAAGTCTTTCCCCAGGCCAATGTCTTCCAGTGTTTTTCCTATACTTTCTTTGAGGATTTTTATTGTTTCATGCCTTAAATTTAAGTCCGTTATCCATCTTGAATCAATTTTTGTGAGTGGGGAAAGGTGTGGGTCCAGTTTCAGTCTTTTACATGTGGATATCCAGTTCTCCCAGCACCATTTATTGAATAAGAGTCTTTCCCCCAAGGTATGTTTTTGTTTGGCTTGTCGAAGATTAGGTGGTTTAAGATGTTAGTTTCATTGCCTGGTTTTCTATTCAATTCCAAATGTCTATGTCTCTATTTTTATGCCAGTACCATGCTGTCTTGACCACTATGGCTTTGTAGTACATCCTAAAATCTGGTATGATGATGCCCCTGGCTTTGTTTTTATTACTAAGAATTGCCTTAGTTTTTTGTGGGTTTTTTTTTTTTTTTGGTTCCATACAAAACACAGAATCATTTTTTCCAAATCTTGAAAGTACAATGTTGGTATTTTAATAGGAATGGCATTGAATAGGTAGATTGCTTTGGGAAGTACAGGCATTTTAACAATGTTGGTTCTTCCCAGCCATGAGCATGGTATGTTCTTCATTTTTTAATATCCTCTGCTATTTCCTTTCTTAGGGTTTCATAATTTTCTTTATAGAGGTCCTTCACCTTCTTTGTTAGGTGTAGTCCTAGGTATTTCATTTTCTTTGAAGCTATGACGAAGGGAGTTGTGTCCTTAATTAGCCTCTCATCTTGTCTGTTATTGGTGTATACAAAGGCAACTGACTTGTCGACATTTTATATCATGAGACATTACTGAATTTTTTGATGACTTCCAGGAGTCTTGTGGTTGAGTCTTTGGGGTTCTCTAAGTATAAAATTATATCATCACCAAAAAGGGAGAGTTTGACCTCCTCTGCTCCCATTTGGATACTCTTTATTTCCTTGTCTTGCCTAATTGTATTGGCTAGAACTTCCAGCACTATGTTGAAAAGTAATGGTGACAGAGGACAACCTTGTCTGGTTCCAGTTTGGAGAGGAAAAGCTTTCAGTTTTACTCCATTCAGTAAAATATTAGCTGTGGGTTTGTCATAGATAGCTTTGATCAGTTTCAGAAATGTGCCACACATGTCTATACTCTTCAGTGTTCTAATCAGAAAAGGATGCTGGATTTTGTCAAGTGCTTTTTCTGCATCTATTGAGAGGATCATATAGTCTTTGGTTTTACTTCTGTTGATATGGTGAATAATGTTTATAGACTTGCGTATATTAATCCAACCTTGCATTCCTGGGATGAAAACTACTTGATCATGATGTTTGATTTTTTTTTATGATAAACTGTAATCTATTGGCTAAGATTTTGATGAGAATTTTTGCATCTATATTCATAGTCAAATTGGTCTGAAATTCTCCTTTTTATTTGGATCTTTTCCTGGTTTTGGTATCAGGGTGATGTTTGCTGCATAGAACATGTTGGGGAAGATTCCTTCCTCCTCAATTTTTTGGAATAATTTCTGGAATAAGCTCTTGCTTGAAGGTTTGATAGAATTCTGGTGTGAAGCCATCTGGACCAGGGCATTTTTTGGTTGGAAGTTCTTTTTTATTGTTTCTTTAATCTCAGTGCTTGAAATTGGCATGTTCAGGAGCTCTATTTCTTCCTGGCTAAGGAAGGGTGTGATTCCAAATATTGATCCATTTTCTTCACATTGTAAAATTTCTGTGCATAGAGTTTCTGGTAGTATTCAGAGATGATCTCTTGTATCTCTGTGGGATCAGTTGTTATTTCCCCTTTATCATTTCTGATTGAGGTACTAAAGATTTTACTTTTTTATTTCTAGTTAGTATGGCAATCTATTTTATTTATTTTTTCAAAAAACCAACTCCTTGTTTCATTAATTTTCTGAATGATTCTTTTGTTTTCAATTTCACTTTTCTCTGATTTAATTTTGGATATTTCTTTTCTTCTGCTGGGTTTAGGCTTAGATTGGTCTTCATTTTCCAATTCCATAAGATGGCTTGTGAGTTTGTTGATGTGATCTCTTTCTGTTTTTTGAATGTAGGCATCTAAAGAGATAAATTTTCCTCTCAAAACTGCTTTTGCTGTTTCCCACAGGTTTTTGTAACTTGTGTCTTCATTGTTGTGCTCAAGGAAGTTAATGATTTCCTCTTGCATTTCTTCCTGCACCTACTGTCAGTCAACAGAAGGTTGTTTAATTTCCATGCCTTTGTGTGGGGTTGAATGTTTTTGTTGGAGTTGAGTTCCACCTTCAATGCCTTGTGGTCTGAGAAGATACAAGGTAATATTTTAATTCTTTTGATTCTGTTGAGGTTTGTTTTGTGTCCTAGGATATGATCAATTTTGGAGACTGTTCCATGGGGTGATGAGAAGAATGTGTATTCTTTATCTGTGGGATGGAGTGCTCTATATGTGTCTATCAAGCATAGTTGCTCTAGGGTCTCATTTAAGTCCCTGATATCTTTGTTTAACTTATGTTTAGAGGATCTGTCCAGCTCTGTAAGAGGAATATTAAAATTCCCTGTTATTATGGTATTATAGGAAATCATATTGCTCAGATTGAGTAATGTCTGTTTCAAGAATCTGGGAGCATTTAAATTGGGTGCATAAATATTTAGAATTGAAATGTCTTCTTATTGTATTTTTCCCTTGACCAATATAAAGTGACCATTTTTGTGTTTTTTGACTTTAGTTGCTTTAAATCCATATGTGTCTGAAAATAAGTTTGCAACCCTTCTTTTCTTCTGAATTCTGATTGCCTGAAGAATTGTCTTCCAACCCTTAACTCAGAGTTTTAATTTGTCTTTGGAAGCTAGGTGTATTTCCTGCAGACAGCAAATGGATGGCTTGTGTTTTTTAATCCAGTCAGCCAATCTATGACTCTTCAATGGAAAATTCAAGCCATTGACATTTATTGAAATAATTGATAAGCATGGTAGTGTTCTATCCATCTTATTTTGTGAGAATCCATTGCTTAGTTTTATCTTTTGCATCATTGTGGAAGTTAGGTTCTATCCTTTAATTTCTGAGTTCTTACTTTGCTGTTGATCCATTGTGATGGTCAGTGTGTAGAATGGGTTGAAGTATTTCCTGCAGAGCTAGTCTTGTTGTGGTGAATTTCCTCAATGTTTGTATCAGTAAATGATTTGATTTCTCTGTCAATTTTAAAGCTTAGCTTAACAGGATATAGAATTCTGGGCTGGAAATTGTTCTGTTTAAGTAGATTAAAGGTAGATGACCATTGTCTTCTGGCTTGGAAAGTTTTATTAGAGAAGTCTGCAGTCATCCTGGTGGATTTGCCCCTATAGGTCAGCCGGTGCTTACTCCTGGCAGCTTGAAGAATTTTTTCTTTTGTCTTGACTTTGGACAGGTTCATCACAATGTGACTTGGAGAAGCTCAGTTAGAGTTGACGTGATTCGGGGGTTTGATATCTCTCTGAAAGGAGCGTGTCAGAATCTGTGGTGATATTTGGGAAATTTTCATTTATAATATTCTCAAGTATGGCTTCCACTCCCCTGAGGCATTTTTCTTCCTCTTCTGAGATACCTATAATTTGTATGTTTGAACACTTCATATAGTCCCACAATTCTGACAGCGAATGTTCTGCTTTCTCTTTCTTCTTTTCTGTCTCTTTTACTATCTGAGAAATCTCAAGAGCTTTGTCCTCTACCTCTGAGATTCTTTCTTCTGCATGGTCTAATCTATTGTTGATACTTTCTATTGCATCTTTAAGTTCCTTAATTGATTGCTTCAGTTCCTTCAGTTCTGCTATATCCTTTCTATATTCTTCATATTGTTCATCTCTTATTTGATTCTGTTTTTGGATTTCCTTTTGGTTATTTTCTGTCATTTCCTTCATTGTTTGCATCATCTGTATTCTAAATTCCCTTTCTGTCATTTCTAACATTTCTTTATAGGTAGAATCCTCTACAGTAGCTACCTCATGGTCCTTTGGGGGAGTTGCTCTGGACTGGTTTTTCATGTTGCCAGGATTTTTCTGCTGGTTCTTCCTCATGAGTGATTTATCTGGTTCCTTGATCTAATTTTCTTTTCACTTCCTCTTGCTCTTTAAGTTCCCATGCCTCTGGACTAGTTTTCAATGAGTCCTTTTGGTACAGGACCAGAAGGATAAGAAGATTGAAGAGCAGGAAGAGAAAAAAGAGAAAAAAAAAGTGGGGGGGGGAGAAAGAAGAGGGGTGGTTAAAAGGAATATTAACAAAGAGATGAGAGAAGAGAGGCACAGAAAGAGGGAGACAGGAATAATATAAGTGTACAGCAGGGTACTTTGACCCAACCTTAGAAACTCCCAACCTCTGGGGGTGCCAAGTTGGGTTGTTCCTTGAGGTCAGCAGCTCTTTGTTAGCCTGTTTGGACCCAGTACCCCACCTCCATCAATTAGAAAGGAAAGACAAAAATGCTGTAAATTAAACCAAACCAAGCAAACAAAAAACTTTATGTGATAAAATTGGGCAAAAGGCCAAATAAGAGGGGCAGCAGAAATGAAGTTCTAATTGTTAAAAAAGGGCAACAATGGAAAATTATATTAAAACTAGAAAAATGAAGAAAGAAAAGAAAAGAAAAATCTATAAGGAAAACACTGAAATTTAAAAAAAATAAGAAAGAAAACAAAAACAAAAAAAAACAAACAGACCAAAAAAAAAAAAAAAAAAGAAAAGAAAAGCAGTATTTATATCTTGCTGAATATTGTCTGGGCAACATGTGATCTTCTGGGGTATGAGATGTTAATCACAGTGCTGTTATGGCTGTATGAGAGATGGAGACTGGAGGCCTCTGCTGATTTCTCAAACCAGGTAGGGTAGAGAGCCTAAATCTCACCTCAGCTGGCTTAAAAGGCACTTTAAACTACCAACCTGGGTTAAGCAGAAGCTTTCTCGAGAAAGCATTTGTCTCTGGGATCACTCCTGAAGTGGCTATCCACTTACCTAGTGTGTCTAAACCTATCTCACACTATACCCCTGAGGGCCAAGGCTGTAAGGTGTCTCAGTCCCCTCCTTTAGGCTGCTCAGTCACTAGATTACTTGATCCCACCCAATCCTTTCTCTGTGACCCTGAGAGCAGTGCTTGTTGGAGCAGTTCTTCCACAATGGCTCTGCAGCCCACAGCCGAACACTAGTAGCTCCATTTAGCTCAGTGGCTCAGTCTGGGGCCCTAGATGATGCTTAAAGTCCTCTGCTCTCTTGCCCAAGTTCTCCCAAAGTAGTTCAACTGAGTGCCAAGTCTAAAAAAATATTCAAACAGCTCACAGGTAAGGCCTTTCCAGTTTGCAATCTCGCAGCTGCCAGTAGGATTAGACTGAATCAACACATGCAAATACTTGCCAGTTCTCCACTGTTTTTGTCCTCCTTATGGGGTCCAGAGGTCCCTCACTGACTCCCTGTATCTCCAAAGGGATGTTTCTAGGCTGATCCCACCAGCCTGGAGTCTCCTCTCCCTGGACTCACCATGTCCAGTTGAAAGGAAGCTGTTAGTCAGCCGCCATTTTGCCTGAATCTCTATGTGCTAAATTCTTTATAAAGTTTTTAGCTCCTCAAACCAAGAACTCTGAAAAGTGTGTGCTCTTTCTATTTGACATGAAATTTCTTTTTAAAAACTACACTACACATACACAAATGCACAAATATAAATGTTGTTTAGCTATTTGTATTCATGTCTTATCCGCATCTCAAACTTTCTGATGACAGAAAATAGACCTATTCATATTTCTATGTTCCTGAATGCCTAAAAACATGCTCCATAAGTGAATGGTTTAAATAGATGATTCAGTTCCAATGTATTCAAATATGTAATATAAAAGATTCCTGACTCTCCATTACTGGTTCTGACCAGTCCACAGAACCTGCTCACAGAATGCCTCTGTGTCCACCAGTTTCACCCCTTGACATATAGAGCCTAAATTTAATACATTTAAACTTTCAGTCTCCACTCCAAAGTGAATGTGGGATGTATGTAACATGCATGTTTGCTTACTGTGTGCCCCTCGTTGTGAATATTCATACCTTTCTGTAGTGTGTTAAATATGTATGCTTAAACCTACTTGTGCAGCATAAACTCCTGTTTCATGCGTCCCTCCCTCAATAGTGCCTGCTTTCATTTTGTGCTGGAGGCTCCAATTTTCAACCCTGCAGGATAGCCAACCTATAAACCCACTGCAACCCTTTATAAGAAAGAAATAACACTTTCATCTCTAAATTTATAGATCTTGTGATTTTGTTGTTGTTGTTGACAACTGTTAAAATAATTAAGTAGTTAATGTTCTAGCTTCTTATGTAGACTATAGACTTTTTTGACTAGAGAAGTAACTCCTGATTATTTAACAAAGTTTATGCCTTTAATCTATTTTTTTTGTGGGGGAGGGGGATAGGTGTGAAGGCAGGAGGTATGGGGACATATGAATTGTTGGAATAGGAGAGCCAAATGACTGGGTGGTCACACATCAGATGCCATCAAATCTAGAAAAATAAAAGGCAAAATCAAGAGAAGATCTCACAGAATACAAAAACGTGGATATATTTGTACGGATATCTTCTAAACTCCCTAAATTTATAGATGGAGACACTGGGGCAAAAAAGGAAGCAAATTCACTCAGAAAGAGCTAGAATCAATTTTTTTTTTAACTCCCAGTCAGGGCTAATGTTACGTATTTATAGTCCTAATGGTATTGTTTTGCAGATTGCATTTATACATTAAGTTTATACATTTCTTGTGATAATTTTATTTCCTGAATCCCTGAGTCCCTATCTTCTTGGGGGGAAATTATAATGTAGCAGGTAAAGGTATCTGTAATTCATCCCTTATACTTTCTCTTAAGCTAACTGCTATGGAGAGATCTCTCTCTGTTTAGACATGGCATGTGACATAAGGCTGCCATGGGCCTTTTATTTTTCAAGGTATTGGAATCCACAAAATGTGGTTGTCACTTGACATCAGGGTCCCTTTAATAGATACTTATTTATTTTGGGGAGTCTCCTGACATTAAAGAAAAGGGAGATCTCCTGCTACAAATGACAAATGACATAGGTGAAGGTAAGAAGAACTTCCAAGAATGCTGGATAAAGCTACAAAACTTTTATCTACTCCAATATTTATTTTAGAGAAAAGTTATCTAAAGCCCAAAAATGATACAGCAGACTCTCCTTAGACCCCATAAGACTTTGTTACTCTCAGTATATGATCAAAAGTCTGAATTTCATCTGCTAAAAAAGAGTATTCTTCACGTTCTTTCCTGCTTTGTAAATCTCTAAGAGCTACTGTTAGCAAAAGAGGCTGATCCCTACCTTTCAGACACTGATATTTTAGGTGTAAATTAATTTTGTATTCTCATCTCAATTTGAAAATTTAAAAAGCCAAAAAATATTTACATTATGATCTACCACCCTCTGTTTATCTTGGTTATATGTATTATGGGACTCAGATATGAAAAATAATACAAATAAGAAAAATACTCTGGCTTATTTGCAATAGTTTAATTTTGTTTCTCTAGCTGCTTCTCTCTCTTTCTCTCTCTCTGTTCTTTAATTCAACTTTGTGTCTCTATTTCCCATTGATGTCACCTGGTTGTGACACGTCTCACCTTCAGCAAACTTTCTCAGTGTTTTGAGCCTTGCCTTCTTGGAAAAATAAAAAATAAAACATAACACAACTTTCATATCTTGCTTCTTGACTACACTGTAAACTCCAGGGGAATCTCAGTCGTTTGTCTCCTATAAAAAGGAAAAATGAAAATACTCCTCAGGTTTAAGAAGAGGTATGGGGACATATGATGTAGTTGCTGAAATTTGACAAAGGAAATATATTTTTTTCTTTAAACATTCAAAAGTGAAGTTTATTGAGGTATAACAACAACAACAAGAGCACAGATTGTGAGAGGGAGTGCCTGTGTTCAGAGCCCCATCTTAGTTATCAGCCCCTTAAAGATGACCATTACCCTGACCCTTCAGGCCAATGATTCTCTGAAGCTTAAAAAGATAAGACTAAATGTAGTAATATATGTTTTTTATGTCTGGCTTTCTCCCTCAGCCTAGAGAATCATTCACATTGTGTGTAGGTTGCTCACTTTTATTCCTGTGTGTATTTCATTGTATGAACATACTCTTTCATTCTATTCTGTTGATGAAAATTGGTGTTGTTTTCAGTTTGGGGGCACTATGAATAATGGATGCTTCTGTAAACATTCTGCTAATATATAGGTACACATGTACATGCATTCTTTTAGCTACATGCCTGTGAGTAGAATTGCTAGGCTATAGAGTAGGTGATTGCTCAATTTTGAAATACAGTGGCAGACAGTTTTCCAAAGTATTTGCAGTACTTTATACTTTCAGAAGTGGCATATGAGAGTTCCTACTGCTCTCCACCTTTGTCCATACTTGAAATTGTTGATTAAATATTAGATATAATGGTGGATGTATGTTTGAATTTCATTGTGATATTTAATTTGCTTGGTTTTCCCATCTTCCCATAATGACCATTGTAAATAGCCCTTTTGTGGAGTCCAAGTCTTTCCTCTATATTTTTTCATGTTTGCCAATGACATAATCCCTTCTCCTTCTCTTTCTTCTTTCTTCACTTTCACTTCCTCCTCCTCCTCCTCCTTTTTCATTTTAGAATACTACAAGGGAAGTAATGTTTTGGTTACACGAATTGCTTTTGTACTGCTTGAGTCAAAGTTATAAGTGTGAACATCACCCAGACAGTATACGTTGTACCCCTCAGGTATGTTTTCACCTATCACCAGTTCACCCCTCCCATATGCTTGAGATCCATTGAATTCTACTTCCATCTGTGCACATGAATGGTAATCTGTTAGTTTCAATTTAATAGTGAGTGCATGAGATGCTTGTTTTTCCATTCTTGAGATATTTCAATTAGAAGAAAGGTCTTCAGTTCCATTCATTTTGTTGCAAATGGTATTAATTCTTATTTTTTTATATCTGAGTAGTACTTCACAGTATACATATATCCCATTTTACTAATCGACTTGTGAATTGATGGGAATTGGATTGATTACACATCTTTGTCTTGCTTGCAATTGAGAATTATGCTGTAATAAACATTCTAAGGCAAATGTCTTTTTCATAAAATGACTTTTTTTTTCCTTTGAGTGAATATCAAGTAGTGGGATCATTGGATCAAAAGGTAGGTCTACTTTTAGTTTTTTGAAAAATCTCCATACTGTTTTCCATAGAGGTTGTACTAGTTTACATTCCCACCAACAGTGTATAAGTGTTCTTTCTTTCTCAACATCTGTGTGAGCATCTAATTTTGGGACATTTTGGTAAAAGCCATTCTCATTGGGATTATAATTTCTCATTGCAGTTTTTATTTATATTTCTCTGATGATTAGTGACATTGAACAGTTTTTATATGTTTATTGGCCATTAGTCTATTTTCTTCAAAAGGTTCTGTTTGTTTCTTTTGCCCACTCTTCAAAAGGTTTTTTGATTTTTTCTTGCTAATTTCCTTGAGCTCTTTGTATAGTTTGGTTATTAACCCTTTGTTGGATGTGTAACATTTAAATATTTTTCCCCATTGTATAAGTTATATATTTGCCCTGTTAATTGTTTCCTTGGCTATGCAGAAGCTTTTTAATTTAATCAAGTGAAATTTATTTATTTATTTTTGTTGTGCTGTGATTTCTTCTTAGGTCATCATAAATTCTTTGCTAGACTGACATCTAGAAGAAGAGTGTTTCCAACATTTTCTTCTATAATTCTTATGATTTCTTGTCTTAGATTTAAATCTATAATCCATCTTGAATTAATTTCAGCGAGTGGTGAGAGATATGGATTCTTGTTTTAATCTTGTATCTGCAGCTATCCAATTTTCCCAGCACCACTAATAGAATAGGGATTCTTTGCCCCAGTGTATACAGCTATCTAGTTTGTCAAAGACCAGATAGCGATATGTGGATGGTCTTTTATCTGGGTTCTCTATTCTGTTCCATTGGTCTGTGTCTCTATTTTTGTGCCAGTTCCATGCAGTTTTGGTTATGATAGCCTTGTAGTATACTTTAAAGTCTGTTAAAGTGATACCTCCATTTGCTTTCTTTTGCTTAATGTTTCTTTGGCTATTTAGGCTCTCTTCTGTTTCCAGACAAAGGAAAGAATTTTCTAGAATTTTCTAGATATGTGAAATGACTTAGGTATTTTATTGGGGATTACATTAAATCTATAAATCATTTTTAGTACTGTGGATGTTTTAACAATGTTTATTCTGCTATTCCATGAGCGTGATATATTTTTCCACTTAGTTACACCATCTGCAATTTTCTGCCTTGGTGATTGATATTTCTCTTTGTAGAGATATTTCACTCCCTTGGTTAAGTATTTTCCTAGGTTTTTATTTTTATTTCTTACTATTGTGAATGGTATTGAGCCTTGATTTGATTCTCAGCTCAAATGTTGTTGGTATATAGGAATTTGTGTACCCTGAATTTGTAACTTGAGATTTTGCTTAATTTATTTATCAATTCCAGGGATTTCTTGGCAGAATCTTTGGAGTTTTCTAGATATAAGATCATATTATAAGCAAAGAGTGATTATTTGATTTCCTCTTTCCTCATTTGGACATCCATAATTTCTTTGTCTTGCCCAATTGCTGTGGCTAGGACTTCTAAAACTATGTTTAGTAGAAGTGGTGACTGAAGGCATCTTTGTCTAGTCAAGTTCTAAGTTGAAATGCTTTCAACTTTTCCCCTCTCAGTATGATGTTGACTCTTTTTAAGGTTATTTCTTCATTCCTTGTAGGATGCCTGTCAATATTGTATGAAGTTTCTCCTTGGCTAATAAGCACTCTTTCAGCAAATTGTGAAAATTGGGCATTTTCTCCATAAGTAATAAACTTATTATGACTAACATGTGGAAAGATATTTCATGTATGTCTTATCTACTTTCACTGAGGATTTAAAACTGTTACCAGTATGTCACATTTTCCCTATAGCGAGGGATAGGTTAAGAAGTGACACAGATACACACACAGAGACAAATACATAACCCCCTCCTGACTCCACTATGAGAGTCTGATGAAGGAGAAGAAGAACCTTGGCAATGGATAAAAAGGTGCCGAGGATATTGGCAGAAAGACCTCTGAACACAACATTTGGAAGTTGAGTTAGTATCTACCTCCCAGTTCAGACTCAGGGTTTGCTAAAAAGCAAGAGAGAAAGGTGGAAGAAACAATCTAAAACAGTGGCTCAGAACTAAATCTACAAATAGCACCAGAGATATGGTGTTCTTTAAATGTATGTCCTGGAAAGGCCAGAGAATTATATAAGACATATGAAAGCCCCAGATATAGGGTATATGAAACCGCACCAGTATGTCTGGACAAATGTATCTGTGAGGGATGTTTGTGACACAATGTCAAGGAAATGTTAATGGTTAATGTTTTCTAAGGACTTGTGATTATCAAACCAGAAGGGGATACAATAACATGGCCTTGCTATCTCTAGCAGTTCCTTGCTGAATTGATTCTGCTTTTCTTTTCTTTTTTTCTTTTTTCCCAATATTGGGCAGCTATTCCACATGGGCTACATTTGGCTTAAGATTCTTTTCTTTACTTTTGGCCAATGGGTGGACCATGTTACCAAGTGGCTTCTAGACTAGTCATTTCTAAACACTGCTCCACTTCAATAGGGTATTAATTCTCATCATGCCTGCTTAGATTACCTTGGGGCCTCAAACTGTCTACCAATCTGAGCTTTGAATATCATGAGTTTGGATGGCTGGAAATGGACAGCTCCTTCAGCAGGCAGATAATTATGTAATATACTGAAGTGGAGCTTTGGGGCACAGAAATCTCCATAACAGTTGAAGTGATCAGAGAGGGAACAATAAACCAAGCTGTTTCAGCTGGATGGTGTGCTGTATTGGATGATCTATTCCCTCTCCTCCCACCACGCCTGCCTCATTAGCTGTGGCCATGAAAGTATAGGGAGTCCTCAGTAGTTTTATAGTTTTACATTTATTGATGCTTGTCATTATGAATTATATTTTGATTGCTAAAAATGAAAACAAAAAAAATCACATTCTAAATGTAAACGAGGTTTACAGTGATTACCTCTGGGTGGTGATATTATAAGCATTTTTATATTTACATGTCTTCCAAAATTTCTGAAATGAAAATCTATTACTAGAACAATCAACAATAAAATGAATAAAATTAAAAAATAAAACTATGCATGGAAATTACAAACACACATCAAGAACCTGATTGATATTTAAGTAAAGCTGTCATCATGACTCATTCCCCATTTCAAAATGAATATACCCAGGGGCAACACTCACCTCTTTAACTGGTTTTTGGTCACTAACAGAGATAGCACCTCACACTGTTGGGCAAATTTTACTAATTTGTATGGTGTTCTTGTACCTGTCTCTTAGGTAGATGCTTGTCAAATTAATTATAATTTTTTTGAGAGAAGTGACTTATATTCTCAATGATGTAGAAGTGTAGGATATGTTAGGGTCCTGCTGACTGGGGCCAGCAAGTGGCCTACCTGGGCTTTGCATTGGCACATTGTTCATTGTCTTGAAATTCCAATTGTGATACATCACTTCAATTTACTTACCAACCCTAGGTTTTAGAACACTTCTTCATCCACTTCTACTTTGAATTTATCATTTAAAATGGGAAAAGGTATTTATAACAAATGTAGGATAAAATTAACATATTTTATTTATATCATAAATATAAATAATTTTAAAAATACATATCCCTCACTATCAAAAATTATGAATAAGAAATTTACCAAAAAAGATAGATAAAGGTCAAAAGAAAAGAATGATATTAAATTTCTTGGTATCAATGTGCATGCCATACAGTCTTTCTGTCTGCTTTGCCCATAAGTTGGATAAATCACAAATCTATTGTAGCAATGGAATTATTCATTTCTTGATAGCCTTAAAATACCTAACACATGAGGGTGGTTGAAAGTGGTGTGATAAATGATTTGTGATTTTTAGAAACTGTTAAGAAGTGAAGATGCATTCTCTAAGTAACATCTAGGGATCCAGGAATTGGGGTATGGCTCCTAAAAAGAATAGATTGTTGATAGGAGTTTGGGAAAGAGGACAAGACTACTGGAGAAAAATCACAGTGTGAAACCAAGGAAGAAGTCCAGTTTATCCAATAATTAATCAAAGTAAACTCTTACTACTTTTCTAGCACTACATTAGCAAACATTCATCTTTCTTTTCCTTCCCTCCTCTTCCTTCAACTTTCTCAATCTTCTCTCTCTAATCACCACCAATATTCTAATCATAACTACATTATTTGCATATATTTTCTTTGACTTGTACTGTATGATATACATCACGTATATTAGCTAGTCTTCACAACAATATTATAAGAAATATAACAACAATATCCTAATTTTGCATAGATAATGGGATTAATCAGCCTTCTTGAGCTCACTCAGTAACAAACATGGGATATCTGTAATTAAGATCTTAATTTTGTTTTTTTAATTAAATGATAGCTGTGTACATTAATGTAATCATGGGGTACAGTGTGGTGTTTTCATATATAATTTGAAATATTTTCATCAAACTGGTTAACATAGCCTTTATGTCATTTTCTTAGTTATTGTGCTAAGACGCTAAGACGTTTATATTCTACTCTTAGAAAGATTAACTTGTACCCAAGATATTAATTTTTCTGATACTAAAGAAAATTAATTTAGGTTGGAGGGAAAACTATGTTTCACCCAGAAACCCCACACTACTATAATGTGGGACTCATTCCAGAGGTGAGAATAATTTTTTTTTTTTACATAGAGGGCTGAGTTGAGTTAAAGGCAGTCCCTGGGGCATTGATACAGAGTGACATGACCTCTTTTGGCACAAAGGGAATCTCAGCCCTTTGCAAATTGTGACTTTCTCAATTTCTGGGGGAAGGTGGGATTTTACTGTGTTCTCTTTCAGGAACTTTCCAAATCTTTGTATTCTTTCTTTCATATGTAAACTGATTTCTTCAAATCTGTAAGTGTGCTGGGTAAATACTGGCAGAGTAGCAAGCAGAAAGCAAAGAAAAAAAGGAAATGTCAATCCCTTACATATGAAAAATAAATTTTAAAAAATCTTTTAAGACATTCTAAAATGTTGCCATATTAACAGCTCTTAAAACTGTGGAGTAACATTGACCTATGTGTGCAGAATTTATAGCATATTTCCTATGGTGCCTTCCTGCTGTTCAACAGCAGGCAGAAAAGGGGAGAAAGCATTGCACTCACAAGTTTGCAGTGGGAATTATTTTTAACTTAAAAAAAAGTATGTTATTGATAAAACCCTAAGTTTTCCTTCATTGTTATGCACTCTCCTCACGTACCCTCTGCTCTAGCCACAGACTATTTCTTACTATTCTCCAAACACTCCAGACTCTTTCATATGCCATGATTTTGCATATGTTACTTTTCCTCATGGAGATACCCTTAAAATGAGTTCTTCTGACTCCAAAATTAAAAGGCAGATATAATATCACTTCCTCTGTGAGACCTTCCCAAATGGCTTCAGGACACTTTCTACCTCTGTTAAGGTACCTATCTGTTCATCTTTACAACAGATGTATTTCAAGAAAATCATCCTCATTAATCTTAGTTCCTTAATTATAAGGATTGTATTTACATTATCTATTTTGTGGGGTTGAAATTTCAGTGCAAACTCTGTTTGGGTTAAGCATGCATGCATGCACATACACACAAATGTTGAATAAATTTTTACTCCTTTGCTGGACCGCAATTGCTTTCCATTCAAACAACTATGACAGACTAAATATGGTGGCTCATGCCTATAATCCTAGCACTCTGGGAGGCTGAGGTGAGGAGATCACTTTAGGCCCAGAATTTGAGACAAGCCTGAACAGGATTGACACCCTGTCTCGAAGAAGAAAAGGAAGATGATAACGACGACGAAGAAGAAGATGACTACGAAGACGAAGAAGATGAAGAAGATGAAGATAAAGAAGAATAAGAAAGAAGAAAGAAGAAGAAAGAAAAATTAACAGGCAGTGATGAGACATGCCTATAATCTCAGCTATTCAGGAGGAAAGGTAGGAGAATTGTGTTAAGCTCAGGAGTTTGAGCTTCCAGTGAGCTGTGAGGACACCCCTGTACTCTAGCCTGTGTGATAGAGCAAGATCCAGTTTCAAAAAAAAAAAAAAATCCTATCACAATTTTTGAGGCTTTTCCTCATAGTAAGCTCCTTTATAAAAAATAGGATGATTCCAAAGTAATCATGAGAAAAATAAATGATTCCAGTATGTTGTCTTTTCAGAAAGAGTGGACCCTTACCATCCCTGAAGTACAATAATTCTACCCTGACTCCAACCTTGTTTTTATTACTCAAAGCTGTGAATTCTAATCCTGCCTCTGGTCTTACTATTTAGAATAGCCTGGCTAATTCACGTCAGTTATATGACATCTATTGTCTTCATCCATACAGTAGCAATGATTGTCCTTCTGTCACAGGGATTTAGTGAGAACTGATGAGTGCTTGATGCGTGGTACAGCTGGATGCCCTGTGTCTCAGATCTTTGCTGGCACATTCAACCTTGGTTTCATCAATGAGTCCTAGAGTTAGACATCAGTTGATGGGTATACTGATTTGTATACCTAGGGAAAAGCTGCATTCTTTGGTGCCAATCAGGTGGTACAGTCTAAGAGCACTGAATTTAGAGTCAAAAGGTAGCTACCTCACCTGATGTGGGGTTGTAACCAGACAGCATGTGGGAAAGTACCTTCCATAGAAATTTGTACACATGAGCTTTTCTTTTCTTTCTTTCTTTTTTACATTAAATCATAGCAGTATACATTAATGCAATTATGGGGTACAATGTGCTGGTTTTATATACCATTTGAAATATTTTCATCAAACTGGTTAACATAGTCTTCACTGCATTTTCTTAGTTATTGCATTAAGACATTTCTACTCTACACTTAGTAAATTTA
>CAUYQV010178024.1:0-19486 GCA_963574575.1 Galagoides demidoff
TTGTGGCGGGCACCTGTGGTCTCAGCTACTTGGGAGGCAGAGGCAGGAGACTCGCTTGAGCCCAGGAGTTGGAGGTTGCTATGAGCTGTGATGCCATGGCACTCTACCCAGGGGGATAGCTTGAGGCTCCGTCTCAAAAAAAAAAAAAAACATATGAATGGGGAGGCACAAACATTAAATCCAGGACAGCCTTCTTCCCTAGTACTCTGCCCCACTCCTAGCATCTTCTGTTTATGCTGTCATAATATTTATCAAATTATAATAGATGAGTTTTCTCATTTATATCTTCCTCACGATGCCATCATATAACTCCTTAAAGGCTGCAATGCATATGACATATAATAGGCACACAAGGCACATGTGTAGGCTGTTACTGGCACCCTGATCACAGCAAGTCTAGTGTCCCCTAGAAAAGTAGACATCCTAAGTCCTTGTATTCTTAGGGAGATTACTGCTTAAAAGCTAGACTAGCTGCTCTCCCAAGAGCCGAAGGTAACATTTTGGCCATATTCAGTAATGGGCTCAGAAATTTGACTTTAATTCATCAATTATATTCCTCTGGGAAATTGAAAAATTAGAGAAAAATCACCTAATGTGCACTACATGATGGTGTTCAGCACACCTCCTGGGTGAAGGGCTCAACTACAACCTGAACTTTACCTTAGAAATGAAAACTATGTAACCTAAACATTTGTACCCTCATATTAATCTGAAATTAAACAAATTAAAAATGAACTAACTCATGTCTTTAAAAAATAAATAAAAATTAGAGAAAATGCCAAGTTAGGTATTTTTTTCCTCAAAGGGAAGGAAGATATGTAAAATCAGAAGAAAACGTACTTTTCAAGAATTCTTTGGCTTTATTTTGAAAGAACATCTATGTCCAGATAAGACATATTTACCAACCAGTCATCCACAGAGATGTCATCTCTGATAGAGGAGAACATAAGGTGCTCATTACTCTTAAATGTTAAGCATTATGCATCACCATCATTCCTGCTGATTCAAGGGCTAATTTTGAGAGTGTTGGCAGGAGGGCAAAGTGATGTACCCAGATACTTGATAAAAAGTGCTTTTAGCACCTAACAACAGACCCCCAGAATACATGAAACAAAAGCTGAGTGAACAGAAGGGAGAAAAAGACAATTTAACAATAATAATTGGGAACTTTAATACCCTGCTTTCAATAATGGCTAGAAGAACTAGACAGAAGATCAACAATGAAATAGAAAATTTGAATAGCACTATAAACCAAATAGACCTAACAGACATCTATTTAGAACACTGTGCCCACAACAACAGAGTACATGTTCTTCTCAAGTACACATGAAACATAGTCTAGGACAGACCATATGGTAGGCCATAAAGCAAGTCTCAAATTTAAAAGGACTGAAATTATGCAAGGCATGGTCTATGACCATAATGTAATGAAATTAGAAATCAGGCTTGGCGCCTGTAGCTCAGCAGCTGGGGCGCCAGCCATATACACCGGTGCTGGTGGGTTCGAACCTTGTCCGAGCCTGCCAAACAACAATAACAACAATAACAAATAACAAAAAAAAGCCGGGTGTTGGGGGGGCGCCTGTAGTTCCAGCTACTTGGGAGGCTGAGGCAAGAGAATTGCTTAAGCCCAAGAGTTTGAAGTTGCTGTGAGCTATGACAGTACGTCCGTCATTCTACCAAGGGTGACATTATGAGACTGTCTCAAACAAAAAAGAAAATTAGAAATCAATTGTTAGTGAAGTTGGGGAATTCACAACTTGTGGAACTTAACATTCTCCTAAATAAATAAGGAGTCAAAGAGGAAATAACAAGATAAATTAGAGAACACTTTGAGACTAATGAAAACCAAAATACTTTCTTTTTTTTTTTTTTTAAAATGCCCAGCCATTTTTTGGTTGCAGCCATCATTGTTGTTTGGCGGGCCTGGGATTGGGGATTTGAACCTGCCACCTTAGGTGTACGTGGCCGGCGCCCTAGCCGATTGAGCCACAGGCGCCGCCACCAAAATACTTTCTAATAAAATCCATTCTAACTGGGGTAAGGTGATATCTCGTTGTGGTTTTAACTTACGTTTCCCTTATAATTAGTGACATTGAGCATTTTTTCGTGTATTTATTGACCATTTGTCTATCTATCTTTTGAAAAGCTTCCGTTATTTGTACCCGTGTTATATTTTGAAATAATAATTTTAAAAAACAACATACCAAAACTTATGAGATGCAATGCAAGCAGTAACTAGAGAGGAATTTATAGTTATAAAGGCTTATATGTATATTTATGCATATTAATAGAGAAGAAAGATCTCAGATCAGTAACTGAGCCATCAAACAAATAGCAGCAGCTCCATGTTTGGGAAACACGTCCTTTATCTTCCTAGAGTAAACTTATGATGAAATTAATGCGTGAATGGAAATATCTGTTTCGAATGGGAAGACAATACATTTAAAAATTTTATTTGTATAAACACTATAACAATGTAACAGAAGCTGAGAAATGAAAAATAATTGCCCATAAAATCTCTTCTCTATCTTAGCATAAGACTCCCTTTGCTATCTTCCCTTCTAGTCTTTTCCTCTGGGTTTGCAAATATGGGTGTGATGCAGCCAGGTTGCTAACGATGATTTGGGATCATGAAGACTCAGTCTTAGTTCCTTCTACCCGTGCGACTCTGAGCTCCATGCCTCTATTTTCTTGTTTCATAAAAAGCAGAAAATGACACCTCTCTCATAGGGTAGTTGTGAAAGATCAGGGAGGTATATTTTTAAAAGTATCTCCAGGCACAGCACGTGGGCTGGGGTAATTTAATTCCTCAGCACATGGGAACTGGTTCTCCTTCTACTTTTTTCTTATGTAGCATCATTCATAGCACTTGTGTAATTTTATATCTTGCTTTTTCCATTTTATATTTTATCAGAGGAATATTTTCCATGTGGCTTTGCAGACTTCAGAATTAAGACGATTTATTTCTCATAGTATTTGACTTATCATGCCTTCCTAATCTTTTCTCTCTGCCAAAAGACAGAGGACTGATGTATTGTTTTACACAGAACTAAACTTAAAAAACAATATCTTCTCCAAATGTCTTCTCTGTGGTTTATGGAAATTTTTTGTCCTCAATTTTGAAATGTTGCTTGCTTTGACCCAATTACAGAGCTTTATTCACTTTCTCTGAAGGATGTGGTTTTATTCCGAGATTTTTCACTTTCTAGTGAAGCCACATTTCTTTTGATTTGCGATGCTCTTTTTCTTTGCTCTTTACTTGGTTAGGATAAAGACAAGTTTTGCAGTGGCTCTGAATTGCATCAAGGTATTATTCATTTGTTTTCCTGCCTGGCAAAGCTCTTATTCTAGGTCCCATTTCAGCCTGTGTGGGCATAAAGGACTCCTGAGAGTGAACGCAAGAAGCCTTTGAGTTGATTGTGGCAGTTGCTGTAAGAGCCTCTCCACAGCAAACACACAGAAGCTACCTGGGTGGTTTCTATTAAAACAGAGATCGGGAGGATGTAGTGTGATTTCTTAGGAGGGAGTTGGAATTGGTGAGCAAGCTTTTGGGGAGCAGACTCGATGTGTGAATAGAGAAGCACATTTTCTCCAGCCAACATGGTGGAAGGGCGAGGTGATTCTGGGTCGGATTCTGTAGGTCCTCCTATGCAGGCATGTAAATTTCCAGAAACCAAAGGACATCTATGACTGGCAATTGCCCTGTTCCCAATGTGGTAGAACTCATTATTCTATCTCAGATGTTCTCAGTTGGGGCTGGGTGTGGATTTTGACCCTCAAGGGACATTTGGCAGTGCCTGCAGACAGTTTGGGTTGTCGCAACTGGGGAAGAAGAGTGGGCTGCTATTGTCATCTGCGGTGGGGGGAAAGCCAGGGGTGCTGTTACATGTTCCACAATGCCCCAGACAGACCCCAACCGCAAAGAATGATCCAGCCCCAGATGTCAATAGTGCTGAAGAATGAGTAACCCTGATTTATCTGCTTGAAAGGTTGATGTCAGGTCCAGTCTGCCGTGCATTTTCCTTTCCAAGCAATCAATGTACTGCCTTTTACAGAAATGTTAATAAAGTGAATATAGTAATCATTTGTCCAGCATTTATAATCTCTTCACAGTAACGAGAGACTTAGGAATGACGCAGTTTTAAATATGATTCTTTCGCCAATTGATAAATTAAACATATTTATGGCATATGGTATATATGGAAAACCCTGACTTATGGTATTAAGCCTCAAACCCAAGTATTCTTTACAGGTTATCTTTTCATCTCAAATGTATGAAGTAGTAGGTTACCTCAGCAGCTCACCAAAGGCTTTCCAAATACTTGTGTTTAGCATTAGTACTCATCAGGACCAACATGAGTATTGTTTTTGCTGCCTCACTAGCAGGGCCATTTCTGGTGTGCTTGTGATATGCCTGGTGCCACGTCTTGCGCTTCACATGTCATTTTATTTCGTCTTTGTGCCGGCTGCATGGGGACATTTTGTTTATGGAGGAGCAAAGGCTGGGAGAGTTTGTTTGCTTGACCAAGGTCTCTCAGTGTGTAAGTCACAAAGGTGAAGTGCACTCCATCATCTGTCTCAGCCTGTGGCCAGTCCTTTCAGTCCTATCACCCTCTGCACTCTCACAAATGTTCTTTCAGGCATTATAGTTTTGCAGATATTTCACCGTGTTGGGTCAGAGTAAAGCAGGCAAAGGCTAAAGAGACGACAGAAACCGCTGCCTCCACAAAGAGGAACACTGAGCCCCGACTCTGACATGCTGGTTTATTTGTTCCTTTGTTTGCCTGTTTGTTCATTCGCTTTCAGTCCTTCAGCCAGTCTGCCAGTCTGTCAGCATCTATTAAGCCAAAGGACACACCAGGGGCTCAGTACGTCAGGCACTGGAGATTCAAATAACTCAGAGTGTCTGCCCTGGTTCAGAGTTTAATGCAAAACATTGCACGGAAGCACGAATAATTTGTTCTTTTTAAGAGCTGTGAAAAAAAAGGAAGGGTTAATGCCTATAAATATGAGAGAGAAAAAGAGAGAAAGAGAAAGGGAGGGAGGGAGGGAGGGAGGGAGGGAGGGAGGGGAGAGAGGAGAGAGAAGGGAAGGACGGAAAGGAGGGGAGGGGAACGAAGAGGAGTGAGCAGGGACAGAACAACACCAGTTATGGTGATGCTGAGGATGACATAACCTTGCCCGGTGCTGACAAAACTGCAGCAGAGAAACCCCAGACCTCTGCAGAGTGCCTTGCTCCTGCAATGAGCGATGGCCTGTCAGGCGTCTCGGTGTCATCTGCGGTGCAGCCGTCTCCTACCCACGAAGCCTTTTCTCTCATTCCCTCTCACGCTGTGTGCAGCCCACGCAGAAAACTGGGGAAGTGAATTCCAGGCTGTCTAATCAGGCTTGGCCGCATCGTGACAACGCTGCTCGTTTTAACTCCATGCACATGCGGTGGCATTTGAGAAGGAGAGAGAATCACGAGGCGCAAATTAAGACGTGCAAATTTAACTTGTGCCCCCTTGTACTACTCCCTGCCTGAGAACTGATCATTCCACACCCTTCACTTCAGTTTAGGGCTTTATGCAGTTGTCAGGGTGGCTAGTTTAATCCTAAGCAGGGTCAGTCAATTGGCCTTTCACAGAGGGAAATTTCTATTAAACAGTCCCACATTGCAGGCTCTTTCATCCAGGCAGGTGGCACAAAGGCTGCTCGGAACAATTCATCTTGACTGCTAGATAAACAGCAGAAAGCAAGCATGTCCTAGTGCCAGAAAGTCACTGGATACCTTCTGTAGGAAGGACAGTGGCACTTCCTTCCACCCCGGAAGACTTGCCCTGATGTGTAGCAGGCACAATCGAATCCTTTATAAGTAACCCACACTTTACTGCCTAGCTTTTGCCTGACCTCAATTTTGGGTACGAATGACAGGAATCATGGTTGCTCTCTGGTTCCAGAGGCAACAATAAATTCCTAAACCTTACCCACCAGGTTTGTTAAATTCTGAGTGTCCAAATATCCATTTATTCATACAAAATTTTCATTTCTTACTCGTTTTGCACATGGGCTAGTTGGAATTTGCTTTGGCCGAATTAACCTTTTTCTTTGTAACTCAAATTAGCAGCATGGACTGGATTTGAATGGGAAGGATTAAAGTTCTGGAATAAAGCCACTCATTTATTAAGTGAGCATCTGTGCACCTACTGGGCCAGGCACTCCTATGTTAGAAGCAGGCGATACAAGATACCATCCCCTCAAAGAACTCACGGTCTACTTGGCTAAGGCTGTCAGAAGGGGATAGTAACATATAATGGTTACAGCAGGAATGAAGAAGAAATGATAAGGCACAGCCTTTGAATATAGGTGACAAAGGAAGATTCTAGATGCCATCGCCTTGCTACTCCCTCGCTCTGTGATTTTGCACAGTTGTTCTGCCTGAGTTTCCTCATCTACAAAATGAGAAAGGGACACTTAGCAATGCTTGAACACATTTTTGTCAGACCTTAGGTGGGTAGTATTGGAATCTAGGGGCTCCAGGCCAGGAATGGTGCTAAACTTCCTACGATGCAAAGGATGGTCCCCACAACAAGTATCACCAACAGTGCCAAGATTGAGAAGCTCTGATTTACGTAGTGTGTATGTGTATCTAAATTCCTCAGCACAGTGGTGGCTATTACTATTTTTAACTATAGAATATTATGGCAGAAGGAACTTAAGCCCCCCCCCCCCAGCAGGCATTGGAAACTGAGTCCTGGGGACAAGTGAATCAAAATCAGCACCAGCCTGCAATCCCAGCGTCCTGTTCCTCAGCTCCATGCTCCTACTTTCTAGGGAACGTGAACAGTTTTTCCTTTAGTGGCATCTCTGTTTTATTGTTGAGATGGGCAGGGGCCCGAGTGCTGCAGGGAAGAGATGACAGCTGAGTCGGCTGTGGCTGTACGGGGTGGTGGGGATGGGATTCTTGCAGCACATTTGCCCACCTTGCAGCAGGTACTAGACACAGGGCATGCTGGGAAGAGTGGGACACACCAGTGCTATGACACTTCCAGCTCTGTCATAGAGTATTCCGTGACCTTGGGAAACTTTTGGACTACTCTAAGCCACATCTATAAATAGGAATAATAATGCCAGTCAAGACAGTCAGCTGACCCAGAGCACCCAGTACAAAGCGGCATCCAGAAAGTGTTCCCTCCCTTCACTGTCCTCACAATCTCCCCAGGCCTTCTGCCCTCTGCCCATTGCTTGCAAGGCTAGGAGTGAGTTGCTTTTAAAATGAAACAGTGTCTGAACAGTAGCTCTGCATATTTCCCCAGGGACCATGAAAACAAATCACTGAAAATTAAAATCCATTAATTTTCTGTGGCAAACATGAGCTCACTGAAGCACTTGCTAGCATCCGGGAGGATCTTTCTCAGTCACCACCTACCCGGAATTATCCGAGCTTGAGCCAGTTCGTGAGATGATTCTAACCTGCAAGTGTCTCCTTTCTCCTGGAGGAGGCACTGCAGTTCCAGTTTTCAAAACCTACAGCGGCTCTGTTTCTAAGGCCTTTGTCTGGAGACAGCAAAATTACAAACATTTCACTTAAGCACTTTCATTTTGTTTTGGTGACTTCAAGGGATTTTCTTCCTTTCTCCTCGATTTGTAACTAGCAAATGCATATGGTTGTAATTTCTGATTTTTCTCTGAAGAGAATCAGTCTAAGAAATACTTGGGTAGTTGTGCTGCCATTCCTCGACTCTCAAAGAAAAGCCAAATGATGAATTTCATATACCGTTTTCCTGAGCATTTCGGATGATTTTGATGGCCAGAGGAAGAATTTTGTCTTTTAAATAATCTTCCATACCCAGACTATACACTGCTGGAGTATGGTCCCAAAAAATGAAACGAGAGTCACGCTGATCTCAATGTCCAAAAGTGCCCCAGGTGTCTCCTCTGTGGCATTCCTGTTCTAGCTCATGCTCCATTTGCATTCCAGCCCCACAGAAGTGTTTTTGCCCTTCTGATAGTTAAGTTGATGATCAAGTGATGTTTACGCTGCAATAGGAGTGAAGCAGGTAGGCAGCCACTGGTAAATACAGGTGCCATACAAAGAATGTGGCAGCTGGAGACTGCGCAGTGGCTCCTTAAGGAGGCATCACAGACCAGCCAAGGAAACAGAGGCTTCTTTTTGAGTTGTGTGATAAACATGAAATCACATCTTTTAACTGGGGCTAACAGGAGCAATAATATTAACAAGGCCTTGAACTCTGTTTTAAGAATTCGAAAGTACCTCTGTGTTCATTCTCTCTTTCAAGCCTCATAACAGTTCTGTGAAATAGGAAGGGCAGGAATTGAATTTGCTATTCATTCTTAGGCGACTTCCAACTTCACATCGGGTGGAAGGTGGTGGGATGTACTGTCATCTTCCTTCAGTGAAAAGTTCATTTTTTAGACTAATTATTAGTTAAGCCTATTTAAGTCCATCTGTAGAAAATGGATGTAATCCCTTTTAATCAGAATAGGCTCACCATGCAGTCTGCAACAGGTGCCAAGGAGGGGGATTCGTTACAACCCATTCCATGGGCTAGAATTGAGCTGATGATGGCTCTACCTATACCCAGAAGGACTGTTTTCACTGACACAGAAAGATGTTCAAGGTTAATCTACCAACCTCTACCTCTAGATATATTTCACAGGAAATGTGATGTCTCAATTGCTACCTCTATTTACTGTTTTCTGGCTCCCTAGTTTTTAAAAATCATGCTATAACCTTTATATATTCACAAATATACCACACACACAACATAAGATAGATATGATCTAGGATTTGGAAATTAGGTTGCAATATCTTAATTTCAGAAAGATGAGGTGGTAAATAAACGGACCTGGGGAAATTTTCACTTCAAGATGCTTCAAACTGGCTGGATGTGGTGGCTCACACCTGTAATCCCAGAACTTTGGGAGGCTAAGGTAGGAGGATTGATTGAGGCTAGGAGTTTAGGATCAGCCCATGCAACATAGTGAGACCCCATATCTATAATAAATAAATAAACAAAATATTCACTGTGTGTGGTGACACAAGCCTCTAGTCCCAGCTACTCAGGAGGCTGAAGCAGGAAGATTGTTTGAGCCCAGGAGTTTGAGGCTGCAATGAGCCGTGATGATGTCACTACACTCTAGCCTGCATGACAGAGTGACACCCTGTTTAAAAAAAATATGCTTGTTAAAATATGTATCCAGTAAAAAGAAAAAATAGATGATCCCAAACAAACCATCACAACTCTTCTGGAAAACTCTCCATTGTCACTGACAGTTTAGAAATGGTATTCCAGACTCCCTGCAGAATCATATTCAACATTTACTGCTTGTTATCTGTCAGGGGAGAGGGATCCCAGGACAAATCCAATCCAATTATGGGCCAATTATAGACGGGCTTTTGGTACATGAAGCAGGCCACCCCAGCAAGCCAGTTAGTGTCAGAGCCTCTGGCTGGGACTCCCAACACATAGGAAGAGGAACTTGTGGCCCAGATAAGACCAGACAGTTAATAATGATTTAGACCAGCACAGATGGCAAATGCAACTGCATGAGAATGGCCCCTGACCCTCCTCACCTCTGCCCCCCCACTACCAGACCTTCACAACTGAGTCCAGACTCAGTTTTCGCTCCTGGGTGGCACCTTTTCTTACTAGGTAGGCAGGGCTTTGCTCCTGTTCTCAGAGTCAACCTTCCATTACCAGCTGCAATCCTGCAGCCTGTGCTAACTGGGGCCATGGTGACTGGATACTCACATCACTAACAACCTCACTGAATGCATAGGAGTGAAAATGCCAAGAAACTTGAGTTAGGTGAAAAGAAAACTATATTAAAAATCAAAACAGCTCTGTGAATTTTGGCTGTCACTTCCGACCTACAAAGATCATTTCAGGCCCACATTCCAGCATCAAATAGTGTTGTTATTCCTCCAGGCTGGCTTTGCACGGATGACCTGCCAATTTGAGAAGCAAGCTTTTCCCCATCTTTAACTGAGACCTTGAGGAGAGTGGGGACAGGGCAGCACCAAGGACAGCATCTTGTGGGTGGCTACAAAAGGAAATTCTTTTTAGATTGGCCTAGAGCAGTGGTTCTCAAACTTCTGCATGAATTAGAACCATCTGGAAAGCTTGTTGAAACTTAAGATTGCTGGGCCCAAGACCCAGGGTTTCTGATACAGTAGGTCCAGGGCATGTTTCTGAGTTCGCCTTTCTGAAGTTTCCCAGGAATGATTCTCTTGCCACTAGTAGTTTGGAGATCACACTTTAAGAACCACTGACCTGTCGCTCAGCACCCATAGCACAGTGGGTAGGGCATTGAGCAAATATACCAGGGTTGGTGGGTTCGAACTTAGCCCTGGCCTGCTAAACAACAATGACAACTATAGCAAAAAAATAGTTGGGTGTTGTGGCATGCACCTGTACTGGGTGTTGTGGCGTGCACCTGTAGTCCCACTTACTTGAGAGGCTGAGGCAAGAGAACTGCTTAAGCCCAAGAGTTTGAGGTTGCTGTGAGCTATGATGCCACAGCACTCTACCCAGGGCTATAGCTTGAGAGTGTCTCAAAAAAAACCTCTGACCCAGAGCCAGCCATTCATATGTATTGTTTAGATATGGATACTCAAAAATCCGCTAAAACTATCCCATCTCCTGCTTCACAGTTTTATAGCTAGTGTCCAAAGGTATAGTAAGAAGCTTGGTTAGATTTCTGTGCTGGAATTCAGATATACTAAACATCAATGAAGCAATAATCACACATGTTTATAAAAATGCACTGTTCTGAGCAATTTACCTTGTGAAACCTAGGTGAGTATGTGTAGGAGTCCCATTTTACAGGTGAGAAAACTGAGGCGCAGGGAAATTATATGACTTATTCAAGGTCACACAACTTGGTTCTGGATCCTTGAGTGCAGCCTTTTGACTGAATCCAAATTTTACAGAACAAATCCTTTTAATAAAGGATTAAGTTAAGGGGCCCTATTTGGCTATCTGGAGGGCCACATGTGGACTTGGGGCTGCAGGTTCCCCACCCCTGAGTTTGGCAAATAGGATGGCACTATAGGGATGAATGTGCTGTCAACAACACCAACTTACCTATCAGTCACTTAATCTCACTGGTACAATGTCCCTTTCTGTTGGCATTCATTAAGTGCTGACACTGTTACAGTCCAAGAGTTGGTAGAGCAGAGCCCACAAGCCAAATCCAGCCTGCCACCTGGTTTTCTTTCTCAACTTTTTGAGATCATTCTAGATTCACGTGCAGTTATACAATGAAATAATATAGAGAGATCCTTGAATGTGATGACTGGGGAGAAAGAAATCCTTTTACCCAGTCTCTGTGGAAGTATTTCTAAAGAAGGCCTTGCCAAGTTTCAAATGCATGCTGAGACAAAAAGCTGGATTTGATAATCTTCATCCAAGCATGCTTTTATGGCTATCCAGGTAGTGAAGTAAAATATAAAAGAGGGTCTACTGATAAATTTGAACACTTTTCAAGTCCAAGAATGTACAGGACCAAAGGATCACAGCTACGTGGCTGACTGATAGGCAGCTTTATAGCTTTTCTCAAATATTATGACATAAGAATTTAAGCCAGTTTCTGAAGTTGTCCAGCCTTGGGCATTGGGTGAGAATCACTTATTTTTATTCTGATTATCTTAATTCTAGAGCCAGGCAGGAGCAACATGCTATAGTTAGAGCTGTGGTCCTCAGTATGGACTGCGTGCTAGAATCACCTGTACTCGTCCAGTGCCACTCCTGATCCATTAATTCTTTGAGGGAGGGATAGGCCTGGGGATGGGTATGTTTCACAAGATCCCTAGGTGACACTGATGTGTAGCTTGAGCTCAGAAGGACTGAGTTAGAGGGTGGTTCTCAGATTCTCTCTTGATGAACTACAGGGTGTCCCAAGGGTCGCCCCTAAAGTTGCCATACGGAGGTAAAATGGGAGATTGTTGATAAATGTACATTTACTTATAAATATTCATTACAGAATTTTACAAAATATTCTGTGCGTGTTTGCTACCTCTTTGTAAAAATTCGTAAAGCATATTTTGTAAATACAGCTACATTTAGCTACAATTTCCTATTTTCCCTCTATATGGCAACTTTAGGGGTGATCTTTGGGAATCCTGTAGATTAAAATCTTCCTTGCTTGGCAAAGTATTTCTTTGCCTGAGTGTCTAGGTTTCTGGGATGAAGGTCTCCAAGTGTAGATAATAACCAAGTGTTCTTAGAAAGCTGTGCGCATACATGTGTACCAGTGGTGAGCAATAGCTTCTATTTGGGATAGGACATGGGGAAGAGAGGTTGAGTTATCAAGACCATATCAGGCTTAGAAGGGATTGAAAATACTCTTGTTCCCCCACTAGTAAGTGTGCTGTGCCCTGTCAGTGTCATGTGTCTACCCAGCAATATGTAGAGTCATAGTATCACAGGTTAGGGTACCATCAATGTCACTTATTCCAGCCAAGCCCTAGACCAATGAATAGGTCTTCTATACATTCCCTGCTTTCCAGATATGTCCCTTACCTCAGAAATTCCCTTGAGTTTGGGTATCAGCTCAGTAACTTTTTTTTTTATTTCCTTGCTCATTTTTTATTTTTATTTCTTTCCCATTTTTTTTTTGTTGTTGTTCAGACAGAGCCTCAAGCTGTCTCCCTGGGTAGAGTGCCGTAGTGTCACAGCTCACAGCAACCTCCAACTCCTGGGCTCAAGCGAGTCTCCTGACTCAGCCTCCCAAGTAGCTGGGACTACAGGCCCCTGCCACAACACTCGGCTATTTTTTGGTTGCAGCCGTCATTGTTGTTTGGTGGGCCCGGGCTGGATTCAAACCTGCTACCTTAGGTGTATGTGGCTGGCGCCTTAGCCACCTGAGCCACAGGCACCAAGCCTCTTTGCCATTTGTTGTTGTTATTGAGACAGAGTTCCACCCTATGCCCTAAGCAGAGTGCAATGGCATCATACCTCACTACAACCTCAGACTCTGGCTGTGGGCATCCCGCTGCCTCAGCCTGCAGAAGCTGCTGGGATTACAGGCGCTCACCATGGCACCCAGCTGTTTTTTTTTTTAAAATGAGTTGGGGTCTCACTCTTAATCAGGTAAGTCTTGAACTCCTGAGCTTAAGCAATTCTCTCTCCTCAGCCTCCCATAGTGTTGAGATTACAGGTGTGAGCCACCGCGCCCAGCAGCTCAGCAACTTTTGACACCCATCCAATTCACCTCCGATGAAAAACTGACAGGGCTGCTGTTCCCTCCAAATAATCTCACTTGTACCCTCTGGAGTGACTCATTATGAGGACAGCCCAAGTCAGGCCTCATTGCATTGCAGTCTCTTTTAACTCACCTTTTCTCCCCCTTTCAGAAATGTCAAAGCAATATGGTCCTATCCTGTAGCTAAGATCCAATTTTTGACATGTCAAATAAAACACCAGCTTTTCATGATTCCTACCAATAACACCCATTTCTTTCTTTCTTTTTTTTTTTTTGAGATAGAATCTCACTATGTAGCCCTCATTTAGAGTGTGGTGGTGTCACAGCTCACAGCAACCTCAAACTAGATAGAATCTCACTATGTAGCTCTCAATTAGAGTGCGGTGGTGTCACTGCTCACAGCAACCTCAAACTCTTGGGCTTGAGTGATCCTCTTGTCTTAGCCTCCCAAGTAGCTGGGACTGCAGGAGCCTGCCACAATGCCCAGCTAATTTTTGGTTGTAGTTGTCATTGTTGTTTGGCAGGCCTGGGCTGGATTCAAACCTGTCAGCCTTGGTGTATGTGGCTGGCTCCCTAACTGCTGAGCTACGGGTGCCGAGCTAACACCTATTTCTTGACACATAAAATATAAGAGCTGGGCTTGGCCCAAGGTAGCTGTATTGGTTATCTATTGCTGTGGAACAAATTACGTAAAATTTAGCAACTTAAAGAACAATAAATATTATCTCAGTTTCTGTGGGTCATGAATTCAGATTAGCTTACTTGGGTGGTTCTAGCCAAGGGTAGCTTATAAGGTTACAGTAAGACACTGAGACTGCAGTTCTAAAGCTTTGACTAAGACTGGAGGATCCATTGCTAGGACAGCTCACTCACATCAGTAGCTAGTTGGTGAGGACAGTTATCAGGAGGCCTAGGTGCCTTGGCGTATGGACCTGCCCATTGGGCTGCTTGAGTACTCTCACAACATGGCCAGCTTCCTCTGGAGTGAGTGGGCCAAGAGAGAGCAGGGAGGCAGCAGCAAAATATTTTATGACCTAGCCTTGGAAGTCATACTCTACAATTTTAATAATATGTTACTGATTACATAAGTCAGCCCTGTTCCACACTGGAGGGGAATTCACCAGGATATGAACACTAGAAGACAAGGATCATTGGGGTCCATCTTGGAGGCTGCCCACCATAGCCACCTACCCCTCATTTTTTACAGATGAAAACACCAAGCTCCAGAGAAGTGAGGTTCCCAAAGTCACACAGCTGTAACATTCCAGTACTTACTTTTCTTTCACTCCTACTGATCCTCACCACCCACATTTTCTTATGTTTATTTAAAACACCAAATGGTGTTTATCTTCAGGGAGATTAGAAAGATTATTTCCAAATGTGAAGCCATTTTCCCTAATGCTTCTAACAGAGGGAGCCCTTATAAACCCAGACAGCACACAAGCAGAGTGCCTAGTCTGAGCACAGAGGAAAATTCTTTACTTCCTTGAGCCCTTAGGGAAGAAAGTGCTCTAAATGGAAGGAAAGGAAGACAGAACCTCCAAGGCAGTGTTTTTCAACCTTTTTTATCTCACAGCACATTTGACCCTATAGTTAAACTTCCTCAGCAAACTTGCATTGATCAGAAAACCAGAATATAGTTATTGTGCTTTAAGCTTCTTTCAGAAATAATTTAATTGATGATCTTTAAAAATGTTCGCGGCATACCAGTGTGCCATGGCACACCAGTTGAAAATCACTGCTTTAAGATGAGGCCAATCCAGGAGTGAACTAAACATCCAGTGTTTGAGGGGTAAATTTTAGCTTTCTTGCACTGTTTCCTCTGCTTGGTTAGATCCGGTATGCCATAGGTTTCCTGCTCTCTCTTTTGATTTCTTTTTTTTTTTTTTTGAGACAGAACCTCAAGCTGTCCTCCTGCGTAGAGTGCCATGGCATCACAGCTCATAGCAACCTCCAACTCCTGGGCTCAAGCGAGTCTCCTGCCTCTGCCTCCCAAGTAGCTGGGACCACAGGCGCCCGCAACAACGCCTGGCCATTTTTTGGTTGCAGCCATCATTGTTGTTTGGCGGGCCCGGGCTGGGGATTCGAACTCGCCACCTTAGGTGTATGTGGCTGGCGCCTTAGCCACTTGAGCCACAGGCTCCGAGCCTCTGTTGATTTCTAAGGGTAAACACCAGAACAACAAGAGAAAAAAACCCAGAGGGTATTATGAAAACTCAAACCAATGGAAGGGACAACCGTCCTCGAAGTTGGGGTTTCATTAATCCCAGATGAAAAAGAGTGATCCAGCCCCAGTAACTCCCTAGGAGAAGCACAGTTTTTTTTTCCGTAAAAAAGAATGTTTCTGAAAACACAAATGCACCCATGGCCGCCTACACACGTTTTTCAAGCACAAAACTCAGAACTATGCTAAATATTATCAGTTCTTTTCTTTTCAGGCTCCTCTTTGAGACAGCCATCTTCTAAGAAGGGAAACAATGAGAAACAATCCTCTTGTATTTTCTCTATCCCTTTTCAGTCAGTTCAAAAACGACAAGGCCTGTCATCTCTGATCAACTTAACTAGTCAGGAGACGCGACAACTTTCTCCCTGCCTGACCTATTTTGTCTAATGGGGGCCCACTTCTGTGCCCTCTGACGAGCTACTTTCCCTCCTGAGTTCCATTTATAGCAGGGCTTTATTAATGGCTAAATCGTTAGGAATGGATCTGTCTCCCTCAGAAGGCTTATGTCCCCTGTTCAATAAATTAAGCCATGGGATCCAAGAGACTGTCCATTTCTGCTTTGTTTGAGCTCAGATTCTTCCTGGCCCACATAGTACTAAGGCACGGACAGATGAGAGCTCAGTGTGAGCTCCCGCTGCCTGCCCAACAGTCTAGTGTTCACTTGCGAGTTGTCTTGGATTTACTGCTCCAAGTAATGCTTGTGGGGCCCCTGGGAAATTTTCCTCAGCCCTTGATGGAAGTTTGAGATCTGAAACTGAAGTGCTTCAGCGAGGAGCTCCTGGGCCTTTGCTAATGGAGAAGGGCCTCCTTTCTCAAGCCTCAGGCAAGAGCCCTCATACAAGTGTCATGACCTTCTTGGATATGTGACCCTACTCTCCTCGCCGTGAAGGAAGGTTTACAAACTCTGTTCATTCACGATGTAGTCTTGTTGCTGTCACACAGATGACCTCACTGAACAACTGGGGCATTAAGGGCCCACAGCTGTCAAAGCAACCTGTGCACTTCGCCACACAAAGCCTTTTCTTACTAATTTTCAGTTGCCAGACGCTTGTGGTCAGCAGGTATTTCAACCTTTTCCCCCTCCAAACCCCCTACAAAATGCATCAGCGCACTGCCCTGGTGAACATCGTTCAGTGGCTCCCCATTACCCTGAAGGCCTACATGACTCAATCAGGCTCACCAAGCTTTTCCCATCTGGCATTTCTGCCCACCCAGGACATCCCTTGCTCCAACCCCAGTAAACTTCTCTCAGTTCTTGAAGGTGCCATGCTGACTCCAGGCCTTTATACATGCTCAGAATATATTTTTGCAGTCTTTCTCTCCTCCCCTGCCTATAGCTGGCTAACTCCTACCCATCAGTCAAGTCCCAGTTAAATACTGTTTCTGAAAAGCCTTTCAATTGCCCTGTCCACTGGATAAAACACATGTGGTTTTCCTGTGTTTGTCCCATCTTGGCAGCACTTAGCACACAATGGAGGACAGGGACCACCACTTGTCTTACTGTCTGACTTTCCTTCTACATCTTAAGTTCCATGACAGAGGCTAAGTGCTCTGATTTGTCCACAAGTATATCCATACTGCCTAATTTTCTGGCATAAATGAAACCAAAATAAGAACAGGAATTCTGGTTTCCACCTTTAAGACCATTTAAGCACAGAGCCACATCTAAAAGAAATATAAGTTGCTTTCCAAAAATGGCCTCAAAATGGAATAAATGCAAATCTTCGCCTACAAAAGATTTACATAGCAAAACGCACAGTGAAACTATCTAAAAGTCCTCTCATTATCAGACCAAGATATCTCCATCCTCGATATTTCTTACCTCAAATCTCTCTTCTTTCTTTCCAAGAAATCCAATTTCCCACTGGGTCCCTAAGCCCTTTTTGTTCTGTAATTCAGACTCAATCCACTCCTTTCAGTTTTCCTGTCCACCCATTTAGATCTCTCCCAGTCATCAGCACCACAAAGAGCTTGAAGCCATGGTTCGGTGCCTGTAGCTCAGTGGTTAGGGCGCCAGCCACATACACTGAGGCTGGCAGGTTTGAACCCCGCCCAGGCCTGCTAAACAACAATGACAACTGCAATATAAAATAGCTGGGTGCTGTGGCAGGCGCCTCTAGTCCCAGCTACTTGGGAGGCTGAGGCTTAAGCTCAAGTGTTGGAGATTGCTGTGAGCTGTGATAACACAGCACTCTACTAAGGCCAACATAGTGAGACTCTGTCTCAAAAAAAAAAAAAAAGAACTTGAAGCCAAGAGAGCAAAGACAGAATCTTGTTTGGAAGACAGAGGAGGAGGAAGGGATATGTAGATCTGTAAGCTTTCTGTGGGTCTTTGTCAATAGCGCAGGCTGACTTTGTGAGAGGCATTCTATAAAATGCTTTCATGTTACCTTCACAACTGTCTTGTGAATTTGACGCTGTTATTTCCCTACCTTCAGAAGAACATGGAGGCGCACGCTGTCAGGTAACTCGCCCTGGTGGCACAGGCAGGAGGCAGGAGAACTGGGCTTTGAAGGCAGAGTCTGCACTGAGAACGTCTCCACAGCAGGCATTCAGGAAACATTAGCTGACTCTAGAGACAGGGTCCCACCTGGGAACTAGCTTGGAGACTGGCAAGGCAGAGGGAGTTAAGCAATTGTCCTGATGAATTGATTGCAAACACATGTCAAAGCTTTAGTTCAAAGTTGCTTAAAGAGGCTTCAAAAATCCAGTTCAAAATACTTAGGAAACTACGTGGTTAGATAACATTTTGAGATTACAAGTGATCATTAGATACTGTTACAAGACGGATGTAGAGAGGCAGGTCAGTCTAATCCACAGCATTTGTTCAGAGCAGTCCAAGGTGAGCCAGCAGGCTGCTGGGGGAAAGGCCAGGCTTCCCTCATCAGTTTTTGTGGGAATTGATGATTTGGGTTTTATTTATTATTATTATTTTTTCCTTCTACTCCCCTGCCCCTCCGTGATGATTTGGGTTTTAAAAAGAAAAAAATACTAAAAAAGACACTAAAGGCGAGTGAGCTGGGGTCTCGGGGTGGGGTGGCAGTTTCCGGTGAGCACAGCAGAGAGACAGTGTATTGGGTTTCCCAGGATGCAGGCTATCTCCTGAGTCTGGTGTGACCTTGGTCCGGGAGTTCTGTTTGTTCCTTGTCTCTACTGGGGTGGGGATTTTTATTTTGTTTTGGGGGGCTTTTGGGGGGCCTTGTTTTCATTCTCCTTCATACCTTTTGGCAGGCGCTCATTTCTGTGGCTGTTGGTCAAAGGGAATTTTCTGGAGCTGCCAAGAAGGGAGGAGACTTGGGTTGCACCCGCACCCCCTCTTCCATGCACAGTGTTAAGGAGCGACTTTGCCTGGATTTTGTTTCTCCACCTCGTATGTCATGGGTTTGAAAAGTGCCACCACAGGCTTCCATCAGCCTTGTCATCACCTGGTTCTTCATGAAGAGCAGACACTTGGAGGTGGAGTTGTGCACAGGGACATTAACACTGGGAGGACAGGCTCTGCAGTTTTTAGTTCCAAGCCAGTTTCTCTCCCAGGTGCCTAGTGCACACATAGTTCAGTTAGTACCTGGTGGCAGGAAGCCGCCCTGCTTTGGATCACACAGGGCTCCACCTTAGAGGGATCTTAGATCTTAGATCAAGACATCAAGGCACTTTTTACAATTTCTTTTCCTTTCCCTTGCCCCTTCTTCTTCTTCTTCTTTTTTTCTTTTCTTGGCACAGAGTCTCACCCTATCATCCTGGTAGAGTGCCATGGTATCATAGTTCATAGCAACTTCAAACATTCAGGCTCATGTGATCTTCTTGTCTCAGCCTCCCAAGTAGCTGGGAATACAAGCTCCCACCATGACACCCGGCTAATTTTTGTATTTTTTTTTTTTTTTGAGATGGAGCCTCAAGCTATCCCCCTGAGTAGAGTGCCATGGCATCATAGCTCATAGCAACCTCCAACTCCTGGGCTCAAGCGAGTCTCCTGCCTCTGCCTCCCAAGTAGCTGGGACCACAGGCGCCCGCCACAACGCCCGGCCATTTTTTTTGGTTGCAGCCATCATT
>CAUYQV010178025.1:0-28562 GCA_963574575.1 Galagoides demidoff
ATTTTATTCTTTGGCATATTTCTCATTTGAGTGAATTTTTTTTAGTAGATTGCTGTCATTGTTTAAAAGGTCATGAAATTTTTCACAAGAATTTGTTAAATTATATTTCACACATAAAAGAGCTTTCAAAGTCTCAACACTTAATTGTGATTTTTCTAATGTCCACACTTTATTTACCATAGAAAAAAATATGTTCAGTCGCAGCATTAGTTCCTGGTAAGTACAATGTGTATCCCACAATTTTTAGTGCATTATTGTATGGAACCTGGTTCAAAATGTTCAAAAATGATGAAATATTTCTAACCATTTGTTCTCTATTGTGATTTTTGCTAATGCCCAAAATTTAACCTTTTCCTCATCAATATATATTTTTTTAATAATGATACCTCATAAGTTGTAAGTGTCACTTTCAAGGCCAGTGCTAGACTTTTTGCCACCACTATAAAATATAAATAATATGAGTACTGTCTGCTAAATTCATGAAATAAATAAATAAATAAATTACCTAAATTATCTGAATAGCTGATTTGTTGACATCACTTGTTTAACTAGCATCAGCACGCAGTACGATGTGTATCCTCTGAGAGACAGTTACAAAATGTTTTCATCATTGCCAATGCCCAAAAATGCCATTGTTCATTAAGTCTAAACAATGGTGGTTTGAATTCTAACAACTGATCAACAATGCCAACTTTGATAAGCAGTTCTCAATAATCAGTTCTCAACAATTATTTGTTATTATTAAAGTTTAACATTATAAAATTAACAAAAATAATATAAAACTCATATCTTGGTGAAATAGCCACATAGCAGCCGAAAACCATCTTTTCCCTTCCCGTTCACCCACCGTTCCCTAGATTGTTGTGCATTCTTTCCAAAAATCGAGACTTTTTTAAAACGCCACAGGCCGTGGGGCAAATTGTTAAAAATTGGGAATGTCCCGCTTTTGGCGGGACATCTGGTCACCTTAGGTTTGGGGGCAGAGCAAACATGATAATGCTGGGAAGCTTCCCCGACCATGGCAGACCCTCTTCTCTGTCCATCACCGCGGAGATTAACTCCATGCTCCAGCAAAAGGCAGTCCTTGTTCATAATGGGATAGTTGTCCAACAAGACATAGTTAGAGCCCTTACCAAATCTCAGCTGTTTATATAAACTTAAATTCTCATTTGTTTAATTGTATTTCTTAAAACTTATGATTTTAGAATGAGAAGAACAAATAAAAGAAGGGTGGAAAACGTATTGAAGACAGCACCACCCCAAACATCACGCTCTCTTCAGGTTTTATTCACCAGTGGCATCATGACCAAAGAACTAAAGGAAGAAGAAGACTCGTGATGCAATCCACTGAGATTTTCCATTTTTCCTTCAGGATGACTCCCTGCCCATCTTTCGTAGGAGGCTCCTTCTGGGCCCCTAAGCCAAATCATTTCAGTAGAGTTAGAAAACAGTAAATTTCTTTTTCCTTTCTGGGCACCAGAACAGCGTGTTTTATAGTGAGCTACAGATGCTAAATTATTTGAATCCTCGTTCAGATGTTCCTAATTTACATTGTCTGTGGCAAATAAAAAGATAAGTACAATCCATATTGCAAATGCATCATAGTATGATAAATCTGTAGCCTTCTCTCTCTGAGTCTTCTTTGTGGAATTTATACTGCAGTCGTAATAATGTCAGACCTACACTAGGAATATCTTTCTGCTAATTATGCATAGTTTTTAAAACAGTGCCCGTTTATGAGGACAGTATTATGGTATTCTTGATTATACCCTAAATAATCTGTAAACATAAAACATCCTTAATAATATTGGAATTCCATTAAGGAAATGCAATAAAAATAAAACTACCACATACGTTCCAACATTTTTTCCCTTTTACAAGGAATGCTTTTGATGAGATGCAGTGTCCTTTAAAATCCCCTGAACTAAAACTATCCATAAATATTAATTGTGATTTCAGTTTAACACTAGAAATGAGAATTCCAGGATTTAGGTCAAATAACAATGTCAAAATAAAAATAATAATACTTATCATAATAAATAATATGTATTGAGTGATGAGCTAATTATGTCCTAGGTAGCGTGCTCCCATACTTTGAAGACATTACTTTTTTAATCCTCTTGTCAGTCCTTTAAAGAGCAAATGCTAGGCCTAGCCCAGGTGCAGTGGCTCATGCCTGTAATCCCAACACTGTAGAAGGCCCAAGTGGGTGGATCTCCTGAGCTCAGGAGTTCAAGACCAGCCCAAGCTAGAATGAGAACTTGGTCTCTAAAAAGATAGCAGGGCATTGTGAGGGGTGCCTTGGGTCCCAGCTATTTGGAAGGCTGAGGCAAGAGGATGGCTAGACCTCAAGAGGTCGAGGTTGCTGTGATCTATGATGCCACAGCACTCTACCTAGGGTGACAAAAATGATACTCTGTCTAAAAAATTAAAAAAATAACCAAGTGAGAACTCTTCTTTTCCCATTTTATGGTTAAAAATACTAAGCCTTTGAGAATTCAATTACTTTACTCAGGATCCCATTGCTGGAACTATAGAGAGTGAATTAGAAGACCTTGGCCTTGAGGTCACATTTAGGTTACATGATGTGTAAGTTCTCAAGTTCCCCAAAATCCTAAAGTAGAAATGGCAAACAATTTCCCCAGTTAAGCTTCCAACCTATCCCATCAACTCCCTTTGTGCATGCATGCATGTAAGCTAACAAAGGCCCAGCAGGCAAACTTACCTGGGTGGCTTTGCAGGCAGAACTGTAATAGGTATAGTAATCTCATGGTGTAAATGCCCCAGAATCAGGCTCTGACTCAAGGCCAGAGGTGTGGTACACAGAAACAGTTGCACAATCTAGCAGCCTTTTTCTGTTTGCTTTCCTCCTAATGTTCCTGACCATGCGGCCCTGTCTTCAGGCGCTGCCACTATGTTCACAGCTTCTCTGCCAGAAGAGTTTCTCACAACAGTGGCAGCAACAGACTCCACCCTTTTAAACATGCTTTTCCACAGCAAAGGCCACTGGTGGGACAGCTGAGCTTTTCAAGCTATTCTTCTGACATTAAAAACCCTGATTCCATTTCTAAAACTTCATTCACATACATTTTTACCAAGTATATGATCCTGAAGGGCATGCCCAGACCTGCAGGATATGACAGAGTCCAGGGCCCAGGGACAGGATTGTCATTCCTCTCTCTGCAATGGTCACCTGTGCCTGTGACATTCATAAACATCTGTGGTAGTCCATGATTGGTGGGAGACTGGAAAGCTGGATTCAGAGCATTTGGAATAAATGAATTCAATTTTACTCAAATGAACAACCCTAAAGCTAGAGAACAAACTTAGTAATTAAGATATACCCCATATGCTAAGGATGCTGAAATGTGACTGATCAGCTTTGATGGACCAAAATGAAGATAAATCAAGTTTTTATTTGCATATAATTTAAATTTTAAAATCCAGTGCTGTAAAAAACTGAAAGGCTAATCACTTCATTAAAAACTACATTCCCCCCTCCCCCAAACACAAAATAGGCTCAAATCTTACTCAGTATAATTAAGTGATCTGGAACCTTCTATATAAAGTAACTTGAAATTACATGAGTAGCCTCTGTGTTACCCCACACCCTAGGACATCACCACAAACAAAATTTCACATTTAACAAAAAGAAAATGATTCCATGTGCCTTGGAGAAAATTGGAAACATTAGCCGAGATCTGTGCAAATGAATTTTTTCTGATCAATTATAATGCATTATAAATAGGACTTGGTCTGAAATGAATATTATGAGGTTTAAGGTAGTCTAATTTTTTTTAATATTTGAAAGGTTTATATTCTTCACAGATTCCCACCTCCCCCCAGGGATAAATGAAAAGGAAAATTCAGTTCAATTCATTTCCTTCAATATAGCACACTAAGACTTCCTCATTTACACCACAGACAATGTCCCCTCTAGTCCCTTCCTCTCCTGAGCCTGAATCGAGGGAGACTCTCTCAATGTATGCTCAGCCACCAGCTACCTCAAGTCACTTAAGTAAACACAGAGGCACCTTGGAGAAAGCAATTGCATGGTCTGAATACCATCAACTGACACTTCTATGCAGTGACCCTCTCAGGTCTCAGAAATAGTCTTTTCAAATTCCAGGTCTTGAGGTATTGATTTCAATCAGCAGCTTTTCCTAAGAGCATCATTTCAAAAATAGCCCTGTCACAATTTCTACGATCTCATCTTCATTTCATCTGGGCTTTGTATTCCTATTTGAAACCATTCAGCAAGATGACACCAGAAGGTTTTACCGAGGCATTGATTCAGCTTCATGCATAGGCAATAGAATTTATTCTCTTACATATCAGAAAACATTAATATTTAAGTTTGGAAGAGGGAGGTTCGGGTTTAAACAACCCAGGTGTTTTTTTTCTATTTCTCTTCTTGAAAAAATAAGAAATCCAAATTAGACCACTCTCATCCTAAAATTCTCAAGCTTACTGCTGAACCGGTGCCTTAGCAAATCACTATCAGTTCTGCCCTTTCAGGACATATAAAAGATAGTCCTTAAAAAAAAAGTAAAGAGATGTGTGTGTGTGTGTGTGTTTCTATGCATGCATTCATGTGTGGTTAAAGTAGAAAACGAAATAATGACCTATAATTTCAATATAAATTGTTTGCTAATCGGCCCTGGTGTCTCTAGGATATTAAGTTTTTCTGAGTTGCAATTCCAATCTGCCCAACAGATATTTGTTTGATGACAGTGATTGAAATAAGGCTGACATCCATCAGTTTATTTTGCAGTAAGAAAGTGGAGAATCACACATAATCTTACCTGCTAAAAAATTCTTGAATCGTTCTGATACTCCCACCATGACAGATAAATTCATTTTTTTTTCTAATTCAAAGAGAAAAGACAGGGAGTTAACTTTGATTGCCATCTTTGCTGTAAACACTACAATAGATCCTTTACATATCTATGTAAAGTATATATTCATACATGTTCTTGCCTTTAATCTTTACATGGGTCCTTTGAAGAGATGGTATCACATTTCACATTTTACAAATGAAGGGAATGACCATAATGTTAAATGACCTATCCATGTTGTAAGAATCAGAATTGTAGTTTGAATCTAAGTCTTCCGAGCACAATACAGTCATAGTTTTAGCATCTGCTGTGTACCTGGTGTAATGTGTGGTATGAGACATTTATAACTAACCAGTGTATGATTCCTACTCGCAAAGGGCCCATATTCACATAGGGACCACTGAACCTGGAGAGGAAAGATGTGAAGTTAAGCATTAGCACACTGGATACAGAAGTATGTTAAAGAATAATTTGACCAACTAGGTTTTGGCTAGGAATGCAAGAATGTTTCAACACTAGGAAAGAATATTTCAAATTAGAAAATTAGGAAAAAAGTGTACTATCATCTGGAATACCAAAAAGGATCTTGATAAAATTAAGCAACTCTTACTGAGTTAAAAAAATTGGCAACCTGGGCAGCGCCTGTGGCTCAAAGGAGTAGGACATCGGTCCCATATGCCGGAGGTGGCAGGTTCAAAACCCAGCCCCCGCCAAAAACTGCAAAAAAAAAAAAAAATTGGCAACCTGTAATTCTAAAAATAGATAAGTTCAAATATTGGAAAATAAATACTATTGTCTACTAATAAAATCCAAAGGAATTATCTAAAACCTATCAGAAACAATGAGAGTTAAATAAAAGATAATTAGGATAAGATAAAATGCGAAAATCAAGCACTTTCCTGTACACTATCAATTCCAAATTAGAACAAAAAGTTAAAGAAAAAGATTCAGGTGCTATACGTAATAGTTCACAAAATTGTTGAATACCTAAGAACAGGTACACAGGCCTATATGAAACAAATATGAAACTTTATTAAAAGACAAAGTTAAAGTCTCATACACTGTTGAAGGGACCATCCACTTTATTTGTTTATTTATTTATTTTTGAGACAGAGTCTCAAGCTGTCATCCTATATAGAGTGCTGTGACATCATAGCTCACAGCAACCTCAAACTCTTGGGGTTAAGCAATTCTCTTGCCTCAGCCTCCCAAGTAGCTGGGACTACAGGTGCCCACCACAATGTCCAACTATTTTGTTGTTGTTGTTGAGATTGTCATTGTTGTTTTACCTGGCCCAGGCAAGGCTTGAACCCACCAGCCTCAGTGTATGTGGCCAGTGCCCTACCCACTGAGCTACAGATGCTGCTAGACAATCCACTTTTAAAATGCCTTTGAAGAGCAATTTGATTGTACAGCAGTTGCACACAAACTTTATGGCCACCCGGTACTTGCCAAAATTAAAGATTTGGCTCAGTAGTTTTGCTTCTAGGAATCTATTCTACTGAAATTCAGTCACAGATACAAAAGCCTCTATTTGCACAGATGTTTACTATACAAATGCCTATAATGTATTACATCATCACCTTATATACATATGTATAATAAATTAAAATAATAAATAAAAATTGAAAAGAAGTAAGTACCTACCCAAAAGATAAGATTTCTATCATCAGTAAACAGTAATACTATAAAATGCTTTTAAAAGAATGAAAGAGAGATAGATGACTGATATAAAAGCCTGCCCATGAAATATTATTGAATGAAAAAAAAGTTTGCAAAATTGTATGCATCCTCTTAAATACTGTACATAATTTATGTGTTATATCAGTTTTTAACTAGCTTTTTGTTTTTATAATTTTTTGACATCATGCAACTCCCAGGGCACTTAATAAATACAACGCAGATATGAACCATATGCAGGGAGAGCCCAGAAAATCAGCGTAAGACTTTCCCAAAGGGCATCCGGCACCACATGACTGCTACATGCCTTGAAGGGTGAAGAGGAATTTTCCCAGTAAGGGACGGCTGTAGCGGGTTCCAGAAAACGGCCTGTGCCAAGGCTCTGTGTAGTGAAAAACATGGCACATTCCAGGAAGAAGAAAAAATTCAGTACAGTGGAAACTGAGGATGCCCAGGGTAACAGAGGGAGACAAGGCCAGGGAGGTCATTCAGGGCTCAGTCGGGAAGCACCCAATGTGACCAGCTAAGTGGTTTAAATTTCATTCAAGTGCAGTAGTGACACATAAGGACTTTCCAAGCAGATGAATGAATACATTCTTTGGGAAGATCCTGCCGGCAACGTGGGAGATGTATAGAACAGGAGGAAAATGTGAGGGAAATTTTTGAGGAAAAAAATATAAGAAAATTGAATTTGTGGTAGTGTCTCAAGGACAGAGCAAAATTTGGGAAAAGTATTTTTAAAAATTGATCTGTGTCATGAACAAAACTTAGAAATATGGAGTAGGCATCTGAAATACAGACAATGATTTAGGGACAAAGTAGGTGAAAAGGTGGATTCGAGAGGGGAGCGGAGATGGAACACAAAGGTGTTCATTTTCACAGAAGCTGAGAACTGCGCCATTGTGTCACATACCCATTATCTCCTTTGGCATATAAGAAGTAGGTAAAAATCATTAACATGGATGACAGAGTGATTATCATTCAGATCTTAAACTCAGAAGGGTAAAAACAACTTGCAACCCACCCTTTCCCCAATGCCAAAAAAGGAAACATGAGCAAGATATAGTAAATAATGTTTATAGAATCCAGAGATTATTCAGGGTGGCACAAGCCACAGGGAATTTTATAATGTTGACTGTAGACCAGATAAAGTACCCTAATTATATCACCCTTTGTAAGGGAATACTTAGTCATCCAACAAGTATTTGTCCTGGGTTAAGCACTGTTTGTAGCTGGAGCTGGAGGTTACAGAAGCCACAGGGAATGGTCCCTACATAGCGACTTTTGCTGCTGATGAAAGAGCCCCACACAAACACACTCCAGAGCACGAGGGGCAGCATCTACAGCTCACCTCCCCTAGCCGTAAGTCCCTCGACCTGGGGCTGCGTGCGATTGTGCGGCAGTGCCATGGCTAGCTGAGCATGGGCACAGGAGGGCATGAGGGAAATGTCAGCTGAGCATTGACTGGATACAGAAACCCGCATGACCATTTACTTTAAGGCCCATGACACTAAGAGCTAACATCTATTGAACACCAGCTGTGTGCTGACCTTGCCACACCCATTCCTTAACTGAGTGTTCACAAAAGCTTTTTGAGGTAGGAATCTTATGCACCCCCATTTTATGGAGGAAAGACAGTCAAGTCTGAGTGGCCCAAGTCACATCACTAGTAAGTAGCAGTGCTGGGGTTCAAATCCGGATCTGATTCAGCGTCTAAGCACATACACATGGGCTATACTGCCTCCAAGAGAAAAACCATAGGATCAGGGGACAGTGCGATCAATCCCCTGTGTGTTGGGTGTAGCCTAAGCAGGTGAGCAGTGGGAGATAATTTGGGAAATGATGGTAGAAGTCAGACTGAAGGAAACCTTAAATACCAACAAAGGGGGTCAACGCGCTGCTTGAAAGACAAGGAGGAGACAGTGATGGTTTTTGCATAAGGAACCCGAGGATAAAAGGAATATTTTAGAAAAAAATGTGCCCTGAAAGTTTGGGGTGTGTGTAAAGAGGTAGTAGGAAGAGTATTGTATCAGACAAATTACAAAAACACCTTTTTGTTGATCACAGAAAAGAGGACAGTTTTCAGAGGACGACTTGTACTTCTTGATGTCTTTTAGAAACTGAGTGACTGAGCACGTCCAGAAACAAAAACAAAGAGAAGAGAGTGGCTGACCTTGCGGGTGGGGCAGAGCCGCAGGGAGAGGAGTTACTCTTGGAAGGGAAGAGCACCTGTTCCCTGACAGAGGTGGAAAAGAAGGGCCAAAGTACAGACAGATTTGAAATGTTGGGAAGTGCTGTCAAAGTATTTCAGGAAGGCAAGGACTAGGGCGCACTCAGGTTTCGCCTCAGAGTAGGAATCAGGGTGCGCCCAGGATCTGACACAGCTGCTGGAAGGTTGAGTCAAGAGCAGCTGAGCAGCCACGCGGCCCCAGGCCCTGCAGGTTGGACTCCTGGGGAACATGCACACGTGTGTCTGGGTGCACATAGTTCTCTCTTTCTCCTGAGAGAACTCGAAAGTCACAGGAAAGAGATAAAAGTGGATGAGGGGAGCTGTGGAGGCCTTGAAACCTGGGCATGTCCAAAGGGCATAAAAACTTTAAGACATGGGAAGCAAATCTCATGCTTGATCCAGTCGCCTGTTAAAGAGTGCCACGTAGTCAGTAAGGAGAAGTTACTGTCAGCTTAGGTGGGTGTGAGAGTGGCATAACGGTCCTGTGTACAGACACACACATATGTACACATATAAATATATATATATATATAAATCCTTATCATTTAAAGATGGTCTCTGAAGTAAAATAACATGACGTCTTCAGGGTAAAGAGAGCTTAGGAGAAAAAGCCAAAGCATGGAGGAATGCCACAGAACATAAAATCTGTAATGATGGAAACCTGGTCATAAACCAAACAGGGTATGAAAGTGCAGCGGAGCTCGTGAAGCATTTTATATCCGTTTTTAGTCATTAAGTGAAGCAACAGCAGTGTTCATGAGAAAAAAGACAAATTTCATAAATAAGGCGTTCTGTGTCTTTCATTAACAGACACCTTTATGTGTTTTAATTTTCTGTATGGAAACTGACACGGTTACATACACAGTGGTCATGGGTATTTAAACAAGGAACATGCGTGCTAGAAGGTGTATTTAAAAAAACTCTCTCTCTCCACCATGAAAAATAAATTCATAACTATTGACAATCTTTAATTATGTAACAGAATTACAAATGTGCATCAAAAATGTGCCTGTGACCTCTTAAATTAAAAAATAGTTTGAGCATGCCGCCCTAGACAAGCCCCTAACTAACGGGGCATGTGATGTGACCAGCGCAAGGGCTGAAATTGGAAATTAGAACTGTAGAAATGTGCTGAATAATGAGCCTCAGCTATTAATGGCATGATTTCTTCTTGCCTTAGCTCCCAATTACCCATCCCCAAGGGAACCCTGAGACCTCATCCACAGACGCCTCTCAGGTTCAGTTTTCTGTTGTTTTTTTGGTGTATGTACCAAAGCTATCATAAAATCCTCATCAGAAACCGAGAATGATTTCCTCATGGCTCTGGAGATTCTGCCAAGATTCTTTCAAAGGTTTACTTAGACGGCACTCAAGGAAGATTCCCACATGGAAGCACTCCCCACACAGGAGCCCGACCTGGGGGAAGCTGAACAAAGTGGGGACTATTTACAAATTCCTGAGCAGGGACTATTTTACATTTCTTCCACCCTGGATCTAATTCCATCAGTAAATACAACACATATTAAGTTATAAAGAATAATTATGAAAAGGTCAAGAAATACTGCAGAAGATCAACCCTCCTAGCACTGAGGCAGAGGCCAGCAGCCATGGAAGTCCCGTGTGCCTGGAAGGCAACCATGGGTCACATGATCCCAAGGCACCCGGAGACAGACTGATCCCAGCAGGCACATGCCAGTTGCTTAAAGGAATCTCACGGGACTCACGTGTGCTCTGAAGGGCAGCCTTCCTGTCAGATAACTTGTGGGCAGTTTCCCTTCAAATAGGGAGTGCCCAGGTTATGAATGAGAGCGCTTCTATAGATTTGTTATTAAGTTGAATTTGTGTGTAAGTTGGAACAGCTATATTTACCTATTATCTGTCAAAGCCTCCATTTCTAACTGTGAGTTGTATATGCATCAGGTGTTTGTAATTTGGGGACTGCCTGTAATTGCAACATCCCCTTAAGATCTGTCTGCAGAGCACCCTCAAAACCCAAGTGATGTGGCCATTGCCACCACATATTGGTTCTTTGCTGAGTCAGCTGTGGTTGGTTTTTATCGAAAAAGAAAGGAAATTTTTCCATCAAACCAAACAGACTCTTACATCACTATCATGAAAAAGTAACTCTTGTTTGGCCTCATGTCCTGAAAATGTTGGGTGAAAAATACATACAGCTTCTAATTACTATTTAAGTCATTTGTAGTTTGTCATTGAGAAAGTCTCAAAAAACAAAGTCACATATCCTTGGGAAGTCTGTCTGGACAACTTTCACTTTAGGTTGTGCTAAGCTTTTCTTGGTATCCTGTTCATGTACAAGAAACATCAGAACACTCATTAAACAGAAAGATAAAATGTATGTGAGGGGTGTGGCCCTGTCTCTGTTACACACCAGTGTAATCAGGGACAAAGAGCAACCCCCGCCTACTTACATGGGCAACTGGAGCCACCATGGGATGGGACGGAGGGATCTGTTCTATGCAACCACCATTTGGGCAAAGTTTTCTTTCACTTAATTTTTTTTATTATTGTTATTATACAGGAAAGCAGAATGAAGTGGAGTAAAGTATCCGAGTAAATCTGTCTGGGTTCAAATCTCACCTCTACCACTTACTAGCTCCGTGACGCAGTTCCTCATTAATGAAATGGTGCATTGGGGCAAATCCCTTAGTGACATCTCAGTGCCTGGTACTTGATGGTTCAATAAGTGCTTGTCATTTTTCTGATCATCTAAAGAATTTATTCTTTCAAGGCAGGGAAGGAAAATCAAAGAGCCCCTATATGTGCTTTTCTCTCTTTTTTTTTCCCCCTTGTTCGCTTTTCTACTACACCCTGCAATCAGAAAGATTCCTGGGGCTTATCCTATTTGGGGCACATAATAGATATTTAATAAAAGTTGTACATTAAATTGCTGGTGCAGTTATTTTGGAGAACAAAGTAAGTGAAAACAATTTTATTTTCAGAAACAAAAATCTTACTATTAAAGAATCATGTTGGAAAATATTTGATAAATGCTGTAATGTTAATGACAATGGTATTTTGATATTTAGTTCAGCTTTGTAAAAAAAAAAAAGCTTTTTGAAATACAAACCACATTTCCATTCAATTAAAAAGATATTGTGTGGGCTTGTTGAATTGTTAACAATAGTTAACAATTTCTGAAACACATCCCAGGAGGGAAAAAAGAAAAATATGTTTGGCACTACAAAAATGCATAAGAGGAAATTACCTGGAAATTTATTTTTGTCTGACCTGAATTCCTAATGGTAAATTATAAAAATACTTTGGATTCCAAAATAAAAATTATTCAGGAAGTGTTTTTTAACATGTTTTTGAATAACAGCAAACTAAAGAATCTCAATATTATAGGTTTTCTTTTCACTTAGGCATTAAAAATATAATCAGTTACTTTCAAATGTTGTGCTTTATTTAGCAAAGTGGAGACCAAAGAAGTCCAGCTTAAGATGTCCTAACAAAAATAAATAAATAAATAAAATAAAATAAAGAAAGAAAGAAAGAAATCCTAACAAAACATTGAAAAACTATTCTCTAGGGTCTACTGAAAATCAGGCCTGTTGCTTCGTAGTTGCTGTGTCTATGTGTAAGCTTTTGTTCCTACAGCCCTTAAAGTGTGTGTGTTCCTGTGTGTATATTGCTACATATTCCAATAGAAATTTAGAGATAACATGGCTGTTTTTTATATAGTACCAGTCTAGCTGATAGTCTGTTTCGTCCTGTAGAGATTTTTTTTTTCAATAAATAATTCAGACTCAAACTGTATATTGGTAACTATATTTTAAACAAAAAAAAAATCCTCACATAATAAATACATTTTATGCACATTAACTTTGAATTTACTTCAGAAAGCTATTTACAATATAAATAATTATAAATGGGAACACTTTGCAAGATATCATTGACATAGCTAATATTATCTACTTTACATTCCAAAGTAAAAGTTCAAATTACAGCTTTATACTACAATGTCACTAAAAACTATACATTGCAAGATGGTATTTGAAATATTTGCAATCAGTATATTTTCTCACAAATATAATCCTTTTTATAGCATGTAGGTCAAAAAACAAACAAAATATTTTATCTTTTTTGAAGTGTCTACTCATATGTTTCATTTTTTGAAATATTTTCCTTTGGAAAATAAAACAGAAAAAAAAGTTACAGTACTTTTAAAAATTTTTTGACGTCAATTTTATTTCTTTGAAATGTAAACACACCAGGGTTGTGGAGTATAACTTCAACCAAGATTAAGTGTGTCTCATATCAGCAAATTAGGACAAACTTCCCCTATATAGATTTATAAAAGCAAAGTCCCATGCAGCAAAAGTATAATAAATAAATAAAACTACAAATGTTTTGTTGGAAAGTACCAATTAGGATTTCTTATGTGAAATGGTACATTTTAATGAATCTCCAAGGTGATATAAAAATTGTGTGTGTGTGTGTGTGTCCTTTCTGCAGACAGTTTTAGAGAAGGAGCTCTGAACAAACCCCAATCTGGAAATGCATACAATCTCACTTTTGAGTGAAACTCTATCCATACAACCCTCGTGCACAAGAAATGAGCACCACGTGGAAATTTCCCCAAGAAAACTTACTATATCTGATACATTTGGCATGTGTCCATAGCTGTTTTGTCACTCATTTAAAATTTAGAATGATAATGAATGTTATATCCACAATACATTTCACAGTAAGAACTAGCCAATAGATTTTGCTGTCTTAGACATGAATCCCTATTCACAAAAAGTTGACATTTACATGAAAGTTGAATCACTTATTTGGAGGACCTCAGGATTTATATTCTTAAATCATTCAGAAAATAGGATGTAATCTACATGTATAACTTCAGCAAACTAGAGAGCCAAGTTTGGGCATTCAAAATTTTAAATCAGAAAGACTGCATTAAAATGTAAGCTATTCCACTAGGCAAGGTGAGTGACCCCCCTCCCCGCAAATATTCCATCTTCCAAATATCAGCATTCACTCTGTCATTGCCAAATACTACTAGGACCAATAGAATCACACTGAATACCTCAGTAACGTCCTGCTCTTGCAAAGAGAGTGCTATAAATATCAAATCTGTATTCAGAACATTTCTTTAGCTACACTGTCTTCTCTTAAACTTAATTTCTCTAGATCTTGGGAAGGGAGTCTTTTATTTTTAAATATCTATGCACATTTTCCAGGTGATCTTGCCTTAAAATTGATCCTTGTCCCCCATTTAAAAAAAAAAAAGAAATGAAAATTGTAGTATTTCATCCTTTTCTAGAAGATCCCATTAAATGTTATTTTAAATGGGATTTTGTGCCTAGAGGCAGCATGTGGCGGGTGGAGGCTGAATTAAGAATAGTACCCGGTGGAAATATTCCAGCCCTATAAAAGATAACTGGGAAAGAATAAGTGGTTTTTCTGTATAAACACCAAAGGCAAATCATTTATTGCATCCTGTCTCATTTTGAATGTCACATGAGCTCTATCATATTATCTTTTATCAGGCAATTACAGTTTAGGAAAGCGAGTACGTTATATTCAGCATATTATGACTAAAGACTGTAGAGCGGAAGCACGCCTAAATATCTGCTCTGTGGGGATCGCCACGTTAATATTACGCATCTCAAAATACCATAGGAAATCTGAATATTCTAAATAATAGTTTTAACAGAATTTTCCCAAAAATTTGGAGGAAAGTCATCCAAATTTTTTAATTAGGTAGGGCAGGTGAAATGGGCAATAAAGATATTTTTACTATTACTGGAAAGTGTGAGCTGTGTGTTCTCTAAGGAATTGATCCGTGGTTTTCCGGTAATTGGATATAACACATGTGTGTGAATCCCCAAGGTGATACAAAAATGACACTTCTCTCTCTATTTCAGTCGTTTCATGGTTCTCAGCATTTAGCAAAGTTATGGAAATCAAGAATTGAAACTAAAGCCAATTTGTTTAATTTTAACGGATTAAGTTATTGGGAACATCTCCATCTTGTATCCTATTTTTAAAAGATACAAATGGCATATTCATTATGAGGAAATATATTGCTGGACAAAACAAAATAATGTAAACTATAAATACAATTTAACATATTTGTATGTATATTAAGAATGTACCTTGTCCTAAAATAAGGTACTTTGGGTTATTTTGTAATAATCATGTCATACTGAAAAAATGTAAGCTATGTAATACTATGAGCCTAAAAGGCACTATATGTAATGTAAAAAAGTGGCTGCTATAAAATTATTGGTAATCAGTTAATGAAAAAAATGGTTGTATGTATTTAAGACTAGGTCAATCTACCAAAATTTTTAATCAAGATATAATGTAGTTAATTCAGTCTTCCCTTAAAAATACTAGTCATAACATTTTAAAAGAATTATTCCTTCAGATTACCCCCATCTTTTAGATCATAATTGTTTTTTCTTCCACAAATTTACTGTCCTCCATATAAAAATTCCACTAAAATTCTTTTAGTATCAGTTCATTTTCCTTGGTTCTTAAGTTTTCACTTCTCTTTTGGAATACATTCCTGACACATTTAGTAGACTATATGTCCATCAGTAAAACTCATCTGTATAAATTTCCTTTTCAAAATACACCGTAGTCATCAGATACTTGTCTTTGAAACATTTATCCACGCACACCATTCTACAAAAACCTTTAGTATTCCTAAAACATAACTTCATGTTGCAAACTGGTCAAAAATCCTTTTGAGTATTCCAAAGGGTTCCTCAAAATTACTGAATACTTTTTTTTGGTATAATTCCAAGTTTCATTTTTTATTGTGCAGTCACCCCTTGGTATGTGGGGGATTTGTTTCAGGACTACCCTCACAAAACTAAATCCATGTATATTCAAGTCCCCACAAGTAGCCCTGTGGGTACCATCCTGTGTACACAATGAGTCAGCCCTCTGTACACACAGGTTTGGCACCCTCTGTATACCATATTTCAAAGAAAAAGCCATGTATAAGTGGACCCATGTAGTTCAAACCTGTGTTAGTCAAGGGTCAATTGTATTTTGAACTTTTTTGAAAATAGATATGATAATCACTAACTTCCTCACTTATACTTTTTGCATTTACAGCACAAATGTTGCAGTTATTTCATTTTATGTAGCCTGTTCTCTCACGTACAAACAAATCAGTATTCATCTTTCAAAATTATCATTATTCCGATTGTCACTATACCTATCCACTGTCAAATAACTGTATTAAAGGATGAAAATATAGTACTAATCCCTGAGTATTCAATGCCATGTTCTGGTTACAAAATTATAGGTCAAGTTCATCCAGTACATTCCCCTCCTTGAATATGGCAAGAGTTTCAGGCATGGGACTCCTAGGAAATACTATCTATGAAACTTCTCTAATCACTTATTCCATTTTTCTTTGATTATTAGAGAACCGTGCATTAAATAAATCTTACTATTTTTCTTCTCTCTCTTAAATTTCTACTATCTATATTTTGGCTGAATCTGGAAAGTTGTTGACTATAACTGTACCTTCTAAAAGGAGCCCACACACCTGCTGAAGTTACAGTATCTAGACCTTTGCATATGTGCAGAAAAACCAAAATGATCATTCTTGACAACTTACAGCAGGGAGTCAACTAGTCAACAAACAACTCCATTCTTGCTGTACCAATGAACCACAGAGCCAAAGAACATCAGAACTGCCTTATAGACCAGAAAACTGGAGCTCAGGCATGGTAAGTGACAGACCACATATCTGTAGTCACAAACTAAGTTATAGGAAGGGTCAGAACTGGAACCCAGGGATCTAGTCAGCTGGCCTTTCTACTACACCACACAGACCTAGAACCAAGTTTGTTGTTTACAAACAGTTAGGAAAATGAACACTTCACCTATTCCTCCAGTCAGAGTTCGCCGCTTGCCCTTTATCTACCTGTCTTTTCGCCCTTCCACCTGCTGTCATGTGGGCATATCTGTGCTTTGAACTATTTTCAAACTCTTACACTGCAATCATGTAGCCGTTCACTTGTTTACCTTATTTTTTTGCCTTTTTTTCCTAGGTGAATTGGTTTGAATTTCTTATTTGGTTGATTTTATAAGTAAACCTCAACTACCTCAAATACCTCATGTACCTGTTCACAGCCTTAAACCGCTCATCTTGAAATACATTCTATTTCCCTCTGCCTCTGGCCTTTCCGTCCTCACCAGACTATGTCCAGTTGAGCACGCCAGGGTTTTGATGTGTGTCCCACCATCTCAGTGCTTTTACTTAAAAAAAAAAACCTTTTCTGCTATGTCAGTGGAATTCTGGTCCTTGACTAATTCAAAAGTAAGGCCAAAAATTGCCACTTCCTGATTGCTTATAATGGATACCAGGTGAAAACTCATTCTTGCACCATATCCACAACCATTTCTCTAATTTATGCTTGAACCAAAGGAGCTGGCTGATTTGAAACCAAAAAGAAGAGATTAGTTCACAAGACATGTCCCTCTCTTTCTTAGTTATTTGGGGAATGGAAATTTAAGAAGCTTAATGTGGTAGAGTGAAGGAAAGTTACCCATTTATGGTATGTTTAGGGTGTACAATCTATGTTTCTGCATGTAAAGTGTATGTAGCAGTTGGTGCTAGTGACTGTGCGTGTGAGGCTTGCTGGATCATCACAATGCTAGGTTGTCATCCATCAGTCCTTTCATGTGCTGTATATGCTCATTTGATCTACATATGTATTTTTCAACTGAAAATCTATCAATTCTGGTTTCCATATAATTAGAGGGGAAATTTGTGTATTCAGTTTTGCTCCATATCTGTGCATAACCCTGAATGCTAGTGCTGTATTTTCTTTGATTTTCATAGGAACACATATCAAATACCCAGTAACTTAAATTACCCTCTAATAATCTATAGCATAGTAAATGCTGGTAATGGGGTATTAAACTATAAATATGTTTCAGAGATCTTAAAGAACAAAATATTTTAGAAAAACATCAGCTTCCATTGGTTATTATAACAGATGTTCCCTTGTGTCCTTGTGCTGGGTCTGGCTGCATCCTTAGATGGGAAGTTACATCGAAGTGTGAGCCATTACAGCCCAGGGAATAGTTTCTAATGGTTTCGCTGTCATACAAGTGCTCCAGGGCATATCCAGTTAGTGTGTAAGCATGCTTATCAAAATACTGCCGGTGAGCGCCAAAGCAGTTTGGAGAGATGGCAGGATGGTCTCCTGCTGTCTGGTGAGGAGACATATCTGAATGTAGATAGTCTTTAGCCAGGATCAAACTGGATTTCGAAATGCGATCCGAATTGGGACTACTTATCCGAGATAGTGCAGTGGGACTGTTGTCATAGTCAGTTTCACTGGGGCTCAGCATCTTCCCCTCTCTCTGCTGGATGTGGTCACATGGTGAAGTGCTGGCAAGAGCAGAGCCATGGCAGACTTCGCCTGTTGGTGTGGGCTGCTGGTAGTTTGCAAAACAGAGGGGGTGTTTTTTCCCGGCTCCATTAATGGAAGCCAGTTGGTCTGATGGGGCTTTCCTTAGCTGCAATCTGTTCTCTTCTTCCTTAATCATTTGCTGAGTGGCCCTTATCAGAGTTTCAATTTTGCTAGTTTCTTGTGGGCTACTTTGATACTGCTCAGTGCGGTATCGGTCACCTGATTCGCTGGCCGACCCAGGGTCTGGAGAACTGACCACGCTGTCTTCATCCCAATGACCTCGTCCTAGAAATTAGGAAAAGGAAAAAGTAAGTGATCTCAACATTCACCAAAAGAAAAAACATGCAGTATTTCTTTCTCCTACTAAAATGAACTCTGTATCTTTTATTCTTAATATAGGTGCCAATATTTGAAACAGACACAGACTCATACAAAATCAATAAATTTTAATGCAGATAATGTTTACAACAAATTTCTTATAAGACAAACCTTGTCCACAGGTTGTGAATGCCAAATAGCAAAATGGTAAAATGTCTTTATGCTTCTCCATGTTTACGTGTTGTTGGACCTGTCTGACTGCAAATAAAAGCAAAATGCATAGAATATGGTTTATGTTGCTTTCTAGAGCAGGGTCATGTTAAATTGATGCTTAGAAAATCCTTTCAATTGGGTTTGAGGAAGATGATGCTATAGGCTGAACTACTCTCTCAATTCCAAATAAATCAAAAAGGTTAATATTGCTAAATGTTATCTTAAGTAGAGCTACCAAAAAGCTCCCTTGTTGGTTTTTAGAGGATTTGAACAGTAAAAATGTATATACTTATATACATGTACATGTAAGTGTGGGCAGATATAAATATAGAAACAGATATTGATTTATCTTGTCCCAGGCAAAATACAGTCTTATCAAACCCAGCAGTAAATATTTCAGCTTCACAGGTAATCATACAGTAGCTCAGGTATCTGAGATTGTTTCTGAAATAAGGTTCAAAAATAAACAAATAATTGTAATTTTAACAACAACCTGCTGAGAATTAAGGAGAGAGATCTAATATGGTGGAATAGTGCACCCCACAGATAGTCCATAAAATAAATTATTCATTTATATGGAGTATAGAAAAAGAGAGAAGAGAATTAGGCAGGAATCTGTGAAAGCTGTAAGCTGCCTGATGCAGGAGAGAGGCCCTGGATCACACTATTCATTGCTCTCCTTTTCAGTTTTCTTCTTATTTTATTTCTAATATTTTCTTCCAGACCCTGTAGGTTAAGCCAGGATTTTCACTTCACTCTATTCTTTGGCAAGCAATTGCCCTTTGCTCTGGGTTTCCATTATCAGTCTACCAAACTAAAGACACTCAAAGGAAAATCAGAAAAATAAAAAGCAAGAATGGAAACAGATTAAAATTACTCAGTGTCTGGGTGGTATATGACAGAAGACTTTGTGTGGAGGCAACATCCTCTAGCACACTTTGCATCCTAACAACAAAACGAGTAATACTAGGGCCTAACCAACCCTATGTCATTGACTTTTATTGCAGTAGGGAACAAAAATCTGCCTGGACACCAGGCCTAGAATGGACAAAATCAGCTCTCCTTAACCAGTTTATTTTGAAATGAACAAAGAGAGAAGCCCTTCCAACAAAGCTTTAACTGTAGTGCCCATTTCAAGGTGTGTGTAAAGTCATAGAATCCCTGGTGCATTCTACAAACATCACTCCATCCCTACCCACAGGGGGCATTATGGGTTGTCATGGCAATGGGGGGGAGCAAGGGGCAGTTACCAGCATTTAATAATGCTCAGAAGGTTAAACATCTATGATATGCGTGATAGTCCATAAAACAAAGAGTCGTCCTCTCCAGGACATCACCGATGCCCTTGCTGAGAAATGCTGCTATAACTGAGTGAGCTCACAGGCTTGAGTCCGCAGGTGAAGAGAGAGAATGCCTTTTAAATCCAGCATGCTACAAATTCAACAGACTTACTCTAAATCCAGCATGCTACAAATTCAACAGACTTACTCAACAATTCACTTTAACTTAATTTCAATGTTTTTGATGTTTAAAATGGGAATCATTTCTGTTCACTCATGCAAAATAAACGTATTTGCCAAATATTTTAGCCAAATTAATACACTGAGACAGAGTGGACTTCGTTTTAAATCCCATTGGTTTCCGTTTCTGATTAGACCCTCCGCGTCACACGGAGAGTGTTCTACACCTGCCCTGCCGGCGATGCTGGCTTCAGGAGTCCCCCTCTTACCGTGGAGCCTGTGCACCGCCGCGATGTGAGGCATGCTGCTGTCGTAGGCGTCTCTGCTCTCCGGGGAGGCCTTGGGCAGGGGCAGGCCCGCGCGCGAGCCCCACCAGGGCTCCCTCCCGGCCTGCGGCGCCCCCAGGAAGTACCTGCCCGCCTCGCAGCGGCCCCCCTCGCAGGCCTGGCTGTGGAAATGCCTCTCCTCCACCAGCCTGGAATGGTCGAGCGCAAAGCCGTAGCAGAGAGAGCTGCGCTCCGAGAACTGTCGGTAGGCGCAGGACGCGTCGTGCTGCGAGCCCGGCCTGTCGGCGGGGTCCAGGAGCTGCGGGGAGGCCGTGTCGGTCAGGGGACTTCCGCCCCACTGGCTGTCGTGGTCAGACTCCGATCTTTCCGTGTGAAATCCCGAATACTGAAACCGAGGGGAGGAGAAGAGTCCACTTCAAAAAAACGAACAAGCAAACAAAAAACAGCCTTTACTTCACAAGCACCTCTAGGGTCATATAGGCCTGGGGCCGCCAATATGGGACTTGCTCTAGCCCCTGGGCTGGGCGCGCCCAGCCTGCAGTCCCTTAATGAATCCAGATGCCTCCAAAGAAAATCCTTCGCCTGCTGTAAGGAGATAAAAATAATGACTGAAGCATCAGCACAGAATGAGTGCTTTGTGGCATTATTCCACATGGTTAGTTAGTATGTCACAGTCACCCTGCTATGGCGCCATCAGTGTCCCCGTCACATGCATAGGGAAGCTGAGGCTCCAAGAGAGAAAGTGGTTTGTCCAAGCCCACAGTGTTAGCTGGTGACAGAACTAAGATTCAAAACCAAGTTCTTCATCACTACCCCACCCTTTATCTTTGGTACTTATTACCAAAGAGAGATTCCTAAAAACCGCCACATTTTATTTCTATTTGCCTTGTACATTTTTTCTTAATTAGAAAACAAAACAAAAACTAAGGTTTAAGTCACCAGTGTGCTCAGTCTTCATAGGACACGGGTAACTTTCTGAAGGTCTTGCTAGATAGAAGAATAGTTAATAAGTGCTTATTGTTTCCATGTAACTGTTAAAAAATCTTGCCCCATATAAGAACTGGGCCTATTTACTAGGATGTGCTTCTTATTTTCTAATGTAAAACTTGGATTATGCACAGGATCATAATCATCAGAAAACGAAGAGCCACAGGCAAGCCTTGTGCTTTGCTGTTCACTTACTCCCAGACTGTTTGGTCAGATAGTCAAAGAAAATGTAAAATGCATAGCAGATCTCCCTAGGAAATATGTCCTAGTTTGAGTTTGAAGATCTTCACAAGCCACTAAAATTAGTAATAGAATAATTTTTATCTGTGTTTATTTACCTAATGCCAAGTACAAGTCTAAGTACTACGTAGGGATTATCTGCTACAATACCAATATTCAGTGAGAGCTTATTCTGTGCCTAGCAATACACTAATCATTCCATATACAGTATTATTTAATCTTCATAACCACCTGGACAGTAATATAGCTCCATTTAATAGACAGGAAACTACATAACTAAGAGTTCTAAGAAAATGCAATGGCCACCTCACAGTCCATCTGGTCTCAAGGCCTACTGTGATTTCATACTTCAGATAAAACACCACAAAGAGAGGAGGAAAAAAAGATCCTATGTAAGGGAAATTTATGGGAAAAAAGGCAAGAACTGTTTTACAGTCCCAGAAACCAAAATATAAGTCTACTTTACTTGTTTTTTTCTACACCAGAAGAAAGAGGAATGGATATGTGCACTATTGTGGAGGGAAGAGGAAAACGTCCTGGGTTCCATGGTTCAGCTCCATGTCACATACTGGTTCAGCACGTTCACCCCCATGAGACCTTCGCAGGACAAGGCCAACTCTCCCTGCCCACCCTGAGCAGTGGAAAGAATCCTGATTCTTCCCACATCAATACCAACACACAACTCAGCCTACAGCTCTTGGGAACAGAGACATACAGAGGTTGCTCTAGGGAAATCCCAAAGTATGCAAAGATAACACTCTCAGGATAGAGTTCTGTGCAAATCAGAGGCTCAAGATTTTTCTGTTACCATTTCTAATTATTACTTTTATTATTTTCCATAGGTACCTATGGAATATCAGCATATTGCATCAAGAAAAAACTAGAAAATGCAACTTTTCTTCTTGCAGGATGGGAGAACGGATGACCTGGAGTATTGTGAGGTCCATTTTTCTTTATCACACATTCCACATGCCATCAGTCTTTTCTGCCCATGAACTCCAGCCTTTCTTTTCACAAAATCCCCCCTTCACTTTCACCAAAGCGAAGGATGGAACTCCCTTGGTAAGGCAAGACTCTAAGTGCTTTACATGTGACCTTTGGTAGCACCATCCATGTGCTTGCCTCAGAGAAACTCAGACCATCAGTGCTATTCCAAGCTATGAGTTACCCAGACTCTACTTGTTTTTATAAAAGTATAAGCCAGGACTATTTCTGAAGTACTCAAGTTAAGACTTTTGAGCCCGGTGGAGAGGGGGAAACTTTTCCCTGAGTGTATATGGGAAAATGCTATTGGCAAAGCAGAGAAGAACATCCTGTCCTTCACTCACAGGGAATGTTCAACACGCGACAGACAACCCTGGCACACAGGAGGTGACATTTCAAGAGCATCCAAAGAAGAATTTGAAAAATAAGCCTCTTGTCAACAGCCAGAAAACTGCAACAGCAAGTATACAGACCTAGATAGCTAAGCAGAAAGAAGGTGGAGGGTTCAGTTAGCCCAAGACCGAACACTTGCTTTGGAGAGACAGAAGAAAATCCTCACAGTAAACCTTTGTTTTCAGAAAGACCTGTAAACTTGCACCTGTGTGCGTCATCAAAACTCTAAGCCCTGGGGAAAGATTTTGTGAAGACTTCAGTGGCAATTTCAACAATAGCAAAAATAAACAAATGGGACTTAATTAAACTGAAAAGCTGCACAGCTTTTCTGCACAGCAAAGGACATAACAATTAAAACAAATAGACAGCCTTCAGAATGGGAAAAGATATTTGCATATTAGAAATCTGATAATGTTGATGATAACCAGACTCTACAGAGAACTTGAATTAACAAAAAAGGAGCTAATAATCCCATCTATCACTGGGCAAGAGACATAAACAGAAAACATTCTCCGAGGAAGACAGACAAATGGCTAATAAACATATAAAAAAAATGCTCATCATCCTTAATTATTAGAGAAATGCAAAACAAAACCACCATGAGAGATCATATAACTCCAGCAAAAATGGCCCACATCACAAAGTCCCAAAGTTGCAGATGCTGACATGAGTGTGGAGAGAGGGGAACACTTTTACACTGCAGGTGGGACTGCAAACTAATACAGCCTCTTTGAAAGAACTCAAAATAGGCCTTCCCTTTGATCCCATTACTAGTCATCTATCCAAAAGAAGAAAAAAAATTTATCATAAGGACATTTGCACTAGATTGTTTATCAAAGCTCAATTTACAATTGCCAAGATGTGGGAACAACCCAAATGCCCACCAACCCAGGAATGGATTGACAAACTATGGTATATGTATACCATGGGATATAGCTATAAAAGTGATGGAGACTTTACATCTTTTGTATTAACTTGGATGAGATTGAAACACATTCTTCTTAGTAAAGTATCACAAGAATGGAAAAGAAAATATCCAAAGTACTCAGTACTAACATCTACATACATTCATTCACACGTGTGTGAACACACCTGGAATCAGGAATCAAAAATTTAAAAACTAAAAAATGGCAAAAAAAATATATATATATATAGCAACAAAAAGTAGCCACACTCAAAGTAATCAAATGCATGAGGAATAAATTTTAAGTCACGAAGAGAATATATTTAATTAAAAGCTTAAATTGAAAAAAAGATAAAAAATGTTGAAGAGAGAAAAACTGGAGAAATTAAAATGATCAGAGAGAAAGCGATTAAAAGAAAACAGAAAACATTAAATATATGCATGACATTTATGTAGAAGGCAAAGGAATTAGAATTATTAAAACAATTTGAAAAAGAATAAAGCAAGAAAATGTATCTATTTAACTTTAAGGCTTAGGATACATTTGCTACACTCAAGACTGTATACTATTGACACAGAGAGAGAGAGAGACGCACAGATGAAAAGAAAAGAATAGAAAGCCCAGAAATATGGGCTCCCCACAAATATGCCCAACTGATTTTTGATAATTCAGTGATGGAAAGATAGACTTCTCAACAAATAGTGCTGGGATAGTTGGACATTCATACGCAATTATCAAATAATCTTCAACCTAAGTGTCACATCTTACATTAAAAAGAACTCAAAAGGATCACAGACTTCATTAAATATAAAAAAACATAAAATTATAAAATCTTTAGAAAATAACACAAAAGAAAATCTTCAAGATCTAGGGCTGGGTAAAAAGTTTTTTGATTTGACAAACAAAAGCACAAACCATGAAAGAAAAAATCGATATATGGGACTTGATCAAAATTAAAAAACATTTGCTCTGCAAAACACCTTCTTAAGATGAAAAGACAAGCTACAGACAAGGAGGAAACATTTACAGACCACATCTCCAACAAAAGACTAGTATCCAAATACATAAAGAATTCCCCAAACTCAACAATTAAAAAAGAAACAGGAGACAGACATGAAGTGGCCCTTCACCAGATAGGCTGCACAGATGGCCAACGGTCACATGAAGAGATAGGCAGCATCAGCAGTGAGAGGGAGATGCAGGTTAAAGCACCATGAAATGTCACAGCACACCTATCCGACTGGCTAAAATAAAAAATAGTACCAACACCAAATACTGGCAAAGATTCAGGGAAATTGGATCACTCATATGATGCTGGTAGGAATGTAAAATGATACGGCCACTCTGAAAAAACAGCTTGACAGCTTCTTAAAAGAACTAAATATGCAATATTACCATATGCAATCCTGGGCATTTATCCCAGAGAAATATAAAAACTGTACACAGATGTCTATAGCAGCTACCACACACAATCCCAACACACACACACACTTTCAGGTCCTCTTTAATCATTCCCTTTCTTTTAGAAATATCTTTAAATGTTAGAAAATACACATAGCATAAAATTTACCATCTTATCCATTTTTACGTGTATAGTTCAATGGCCCTAAGTATAATTCACAATTCCAAGAAACCATCAACCATCTTACAAAACTAAACTCTGCACCCATTAAACAGTAACCAGTAACTCCCCATTCCCCCCACCCCCTACCTCTGGTATCCACCATTCTACTTTCTGTTTCTATGACTTGGGATGTTCTAGATACCCCATGTAAGTGGAATAATACAGTATTTGCCTTTTTGCGACTGGCTTATTTCACTTAGCATAACACCCTCAAGGTTCTTTCATGTGATAGCATGTGCCAGAATTAACTTCCTTTTTAAGGCTGGGTAATACCCCTTGGTTTGTATATACTGTAGAGTGCCCATCTATTCATCTGCCAAGGACAATGGGGTTGCTTCACCTTTTGGCTATGAAGCTATTATTAACATGTTGTATAAATGTCTCTTCAAGACCTGTTTTCAATCCTTGAGGGCATATAAGCAGACCTGAGAGTGCTGGATCATATAGTAATTCTATTTTGAATTTTTTGAGGACGTTCCATGGTGTTCTCTACAGCTGCTGTGCCATTTTACTTTTCCCACCAACAAGGGTCTCAATTTATCTCCATCCTCATGGGGAGTGGGGGAGGGAGATATTATAGATAGAAGTCATCCTAAAGATAAAGGGAGAAGCAAATATAAGCATGACGAATGTAAACAATAAGAAACCAGGAGCTGGGATCCTAAAATCAAGCAATGTAGAATTCAGGCTAAAAAATGAAAAAAAGCAAAAGATGTTTTATGTTGCCAAAAGCAGCAATTCACAATGAATATATAACTGTCATGAATAACCCATCAAATAGCATAGAAATATTATCTCCATAAAGCAGAAACTACAGGAAATGTAAGGAGAAATACAAATATCCTAATAAAATGAAACTAACACAATGTTTTCAGTATCAGATGAGCAAAGTAAATTTAAAAAATAAGAAAGATGGGTGGCGCCTGTGGTTCAAAGGAGTAGGGCACGGGCCCCATATACTGGAGGTGGCGGGTTCAAACCCAACCCCCGCCCCCCCCAAAAAAAAGAGGAAGAAGAAGAAAGACTATAAAAACTTAATAAATACAACCAATCAGTTAAATTTTATGAGTATGTACCAAAGTTTGCATTCTGATAATGAAGAAACCTCAAGGTGCATGTCTAGACATCAAAATTAATCTAATGCTAGTTTACAAAGAAAACCTCAGTAAATTTCATGAGGTAGAAATATAATGCACAATACTCTCTGATCACAACGAATAAAAATGGAAATTAAACACAGAATTTTTTAAAAACCTTTCCACCTGAAAAAAATTTATTAAATAACTCTTGGGAAAAATAGGAAAACACTAACACAAATTACATAAATCAAATACAGAATTTCTGGGAAAAGGATAGTAAAATTGCCACACATCCAGAGCTATAGCATATATAGCTTTAGACATGTAAATCAAGAAAAATGAAAGAATAAAAATAAATTTAATTCTCAATTTCAAAAGCTAAAAAATGGAATAAACCAAAAGAAACACAGGAAAAATGGTCAAAAGATATAAATTTACTATTCATAAAAATAAATAAATAAATAAAAATAGGGCAGCACCTGTGGCTCGAAGGAGTAGGGCGCCGGCCCCATATACTGAAGGTGGCAGGTTCAAACCCTGCCCTGGGCAAAAACTGCAAAAAATAAAAATAAAAAATAAAATAAAAGTAGCTCTTAAAAACATATGAAAATATTTTACCTTCTTAATAAGACAAATGCAAAGTAAAACAAGACTGAGATACAAGTTCTCCATCATCAGACCGGCAAAAATTCAAAAATTGACAGCACATTGTTTGGCAAAGACTATAAACAGGCACTCCCTTACATAGCCGGTGGTAATGCAAACTGATACAACCTCTGTGAAGGGTAATTTAATAATATCTTAAAAAGATTCACGTTTGCCCTTTGACTAAGAAATTTCCCACTTCTAAGCTATCCTAACATACACCTCCAATAGTAGAAAATAATAATACACAAGCTTATTCATTGTAGCATCATTTATAATTGTGTAAGATTAGAAATCACGCAAGTGTTCAAACATAAGAAGTTGAATAAACTGTATTTATATATATAGTAGAGAACTAAGCAGTTTAAAATAAAAAAAAGAAGGAACACACACATGAGAATTAGGAATATATACGTATATACACATGACATACATAATATGCTACCCTTTATGTGAAAAAAAGGGAAATAAAGTATACATTGTATATTCTAACTTCTGCAAAACTAAAGACAAGAAAGATAAATAAGAAAATTGGTTACATAAGCAGACAGCAAGGAGGAAATGGAGATTAAGGAATAAAAAAGAAAAATGTAAATATATTTCCCCCTCTATCTGCTGAAAGCACCTAGAAGAAATGGCATGCCAGCAGCATAAGCACCTTAATATAAGGATGTAGGTTTCCAAGTACCGTGCTCCACTAAAGGAACCAGAAATCCTTAGAAAAATAGCTGATTCCCTGGCTGGGGTAGAAAAGATATAATATGAGCCTAGAACATCTTGATAGATCAGAAAGTAGGAAAGTGCTCAAATGTAGATATAAACATAATAGGGGAGTGTTAAAAAGACATGGGAGACAGTTTGAAGGAATTTCCACTGGCCAAACACGGAAAAATTTAAGCAAAAGTAAACATGGACAGTATTGAATGAAATGTAATCCTCTGGATAATAAAACCAAGTGCCCATACTGATAAACAAATGAACTGATAACTGTGAGAGAAGAGAGGAATAAATCTACTTACAGGAGAGTACCAACTTGGCTAGAAGATAAAAAAATCACATTACAATAAAGATGTTTGTATCAGAATGTTTATTGCAGCCCAATTCATAATTGCCAGATCATGGAAGAAGCCCAAGTGCCCATCAATCCATGAATGGATCAACAAACTGTGGTATATGTACACCATGGAATACTATGCAGCCCTAAAGAAAAACGGAGACTTTACCTCCTTCATGTTTACATGGATGGAACTGGAAAATGTTCTTCTT